>JAKSZT010054371.1:275093-336664 GCA_026826555.1 Tolypeutes matacus | reverse complement strand
TATACATACAGTGGAATATTATTCAACCATCTACAGGAATGAAGTTCTACAGCATGCAAGAATTTGAGGACATCATATTAAGTCAAATAAACAAAACCCAAAAAGGCAAATATTGTATGATCTCAATCAGTCATAGAGCATGGTATTTACTAAAGAGCATCGTTCATAAATCCAGCTTCCCCCAGCACTTAGTAAACTGGTATTTTGTTCCCAGTCCTGCAGCAACCTCTTTTGGTATGTTGCTTCTCCATTTCACATATACAGCTCAGCCTTCAGCTAAGGATCTACAGAGAATCCCAATACTGATATTTAGTTCACTTCCTTTGGACACCCTATTTTCTATGTTCCAACTTCAACTAGTGGAAACTCCAATATCTGCCTCTTCACCTATGCAACGCTCTGCTGGTATTCTGTATCTCCCTGGTCAGCAAGCAGTACAGTTATTTCATGCATAACTGACCTATTATGTCATTTTCCAATTCCTGAAAATAGTTTTCATCTGCATTTTGTTCAACTGTGTACTCATTTATGATGGCTGAGGGATTCTCTTACCACTAACACTGTCAATGCTGAAGACAAAATCTAATCAATGATTTTAAATATCTTATGATTTAAATGACAAAATAGTTTAATTCTGTAGCTCATTATATTTTCCCTATTTTTGTTATCAATCAGTTTTGTTCCATTCATCATTTATTCTCTCTGTTTTGCTTATTAAATAATAGAATTTTACCTCTCTTTCCTTTTAGATAAATATTATTCAATGTTATTTGCTTTTAATTCATTGTTTTTCTATTTTATCATTTTATTTATCCAACATTTTTAGTTAAATTTGATGGTGTTATTCTAGCACCTAGAGATTACGGACTTCTTTTTATTATTTTTATCTGATTAATAACATGAGAATTTAATATTTCCATTATTCATCTGAATGCCACTTTATTTTACATGCAGGTTTATAAATGATTCCTATTGACATCCATTATATAAATATTCCAGAGTTAAATACTTTAATACCTATTTTTCCAAGAAAAACTTAAGATTGCATTTTCATTTATATTTATTTTGAATTATCAAATTGAAAAGTCTTGCCTATTTTATGCTTTGAATATTTAATTTAAAATATATTGTATTTTTGTCAAATAATGTAGTTCCATTATTTAAGCTTTGAAAATTTTTTGAAATTTTTGGACTATTTGTAATGAACTTTTATAAGTGACTGATTAGTTGATGGGAAAGAAAATTCCTAATATTGTTATGTTTTATAAATTTAAAATGATCAAATATATTATTCAGAGCTTATAAGTTTTATTGTTGGATTAATTGTATACTAGATATGCTTTGTTCACTTGCCACTTCATTAAATTCATTTATTTATTAAATATTTTATTGAAATTTCTACAATGTACTACATACACAATTTAATAAACAATAGAAGATCTTTCACCTCCTCTGCCCTAGATTCTAGCTGGGAAATACAGAGAAATATAAAGAAGTAAGTGATATGCTATGTTAGATGTGAAAAGTAATATTTATAAAAAGAAAATATAATAAAAACTAGTGGGTAAGAGATGGGGACAAGAGCATGTCAAAGCACCTGGAAATTGTGTGGTCAGGGAAGACCTCAATAAAAAATTTGCTATTTGTTTAAAGACTTGAAGGGGAATATTTAGTCATACATTTTCATGAGAAGAACGTATTCCAAACAAGAATACCAGTGAAAAGCCCTGGTGACTGAGGAACTGGGAGGAGGTCCATCTAATAAGAGTGATATTCTATAGTATGGGGTGCATGTAGTAATCAACAAAGTCCATGTGTTTGGATGGTGATAACTGCTCTGGAGAAAAGCTAAGCAGGGATGTACATGGAGATAGGCTTGCAAACTTCAAAAATAATTTATAGAAATTCATAATTTATAAATTTATAGAAAATTCCTCAAAGATTTTCATATCTGAGCAACCTAAAAGAAGTGGAGAGGCATACAAATACTTGGAGGAAGTGAGTCTCAGACAAGCAGACTAGCGAAAATAATGTTCTGTAATATTAGTTTCTATGTGCTCATATATATATACTGTAATCTTTCTTTTTTTTAAAAAAAAAGGGACCTGTGCCCCAGCTGGGCCCTTCAAGTTGGCATCATGTTTTTCCAGGCATCACTGCCTCCTTATAGAAGATACCCCATTTCCAGGATGATGGGACTCCCCCAACACTTACTTACCTTTCGGAAGTTGCTGGGGAAGGGCTTGTGCTGTGCAGTTCTGTAAAGAAGATGGCCACCCCCTTACACACCAGTTCTTGGTCCCCCCAAGGGCTGGTGGGTCATTCAAAGCTTTGGCCTTGTAGTGCCTGCTTCCTCTGTGTCCTTCTGAACTCAGAAGCTGTGCCTCAGGGAGATTGGATGAAGCAGCTTTCTATGGCAAACTCAGCCTGGTCCTGGTCCAAGGAGGCAGCAGCAGAGAGAAGGGCAGCAGTGCTCTCAAGCTGTAGGTTCTTTTCCTCCTCTGGATTTCATTTCTCTCAGCCTTCTACCTGACGGAGTTAATGGTACACCTTAAACTGTAGCTGCAGAACTTTTTAAATCCCAGGCCATCTGCATGCCCCCATTGGGCCCCATCAAGTGTTCTGTACTGTGACTCAGACACTGATGATGTGTGAAAGTGGCCACTCTACCCCTGAACCTAGAAAATGTGAAATCCAACTGCACCCTGCTGGGCAAGTGGGACTGTCCAAGTTTAACTGCAAGAACACTTTTTATGAGGTTGATTAAAGCTTGTTTTAAAAAACAAAACAAAAAACCCCTTAGATAACATTTTAAAAAGTTATATTGTATCAGATATGAAAAGTAGAAGGATGATCAAGAAATCCATCCTTACAGCTATTAACTTATGTATTTTTTCCAGGTTTTTAATTTTTTTTTTATTTTTTAAAAGAAACTTAGATTACATAAACGTTACACAAAAAATATAGGGACTCCCATATGCCCCACTTCCCATACCTCCCACAACTTCCCACGTAAAATCCTTCATTAGTGTGGCACATTCATCGCAATTGATAAACACATCCTGGGGCTTTGCCATTAAGCATGGACCATGGTTTATGTTGTAGTCTACACTCTCTCCCACACAGTTCTGCATGTTGTGTGAGGATATGAAATGGTCTATATGTGTCATTGCAATGTCACTCAGGACGATTCTCAAGCCCCTTAAAAGCCCCCCTATTACAGCTGTTTTTCCCTCTCTATGCACCCTGAGCATCCAGTGGTAACTGTCTCTACATCAATGTTGTAATTTCTTCCATGTCTATAGTAGAATACCAGTAAGTCCACTCTAGTCCATAGCTCTTCCCCCAATCCTGAGGATTCTGGGATGCTGATGTCAACTCCACTTCCAATTGAGAGGGAGCTTATATCCCATGGGGAAGATGGATGGGACTAAACTGCCTGCAGCTTCAGACTCTCTCTGTTCCCTGGGACAGCGGTTGTCCATCATCATCTCCCTGCCAGTTGTCCTGGGTGAGTTCAATGAGCTGTAGAATAGATATTGCAGCTCCACCGAGTTTCCAATCCCAGCTGGCACATGGACAGCCCAAGGACTTGAGTCTCTGGAGTACACTTACAAACTCCAGCACAAGTATAGGATTAAATAGAAGGGACAGGTGAGCCATGTGCATGGAAGACATAATTGAGTCCAACTCTCTCATTCTCAGGAGCACAAACTCCAAAGTAGGACCCACTGGCAAGGCACCAAACTCCAGTGCTATCTGACATAACCATAGAACCTAGGTGTCTCCAAAGCCCTCAGGAGTCCCAATATTTGGGGTGGCATCCATTTTGGAAATCTATGAGATCCTGATGAGATGTGGTACGTGTTACCTCTGGGATGACCTCTCGACTCACTTTGAAGTCTCTTAGCCATATAAACTCATTTATCTTGACCTTTCCCCCCTTTTATTTGAGGTCTTTTTCAGTTGCATTGATAATTGGTGCTTGGTAGTAATCCCTTGGTGCCAGGAGGGTCATCCCCAGGAGTCATGTCACATGCTGGGAGGAAGGTAATGCATTCATATGCTGAGTTTGGCTTAGAGAGAGGCCACATTTGAGCAACAAGAACACTCTCAGGAGGTAATCCTTAGGCACCCCATAACAACAGGCTAAGTTTCAATTACAACATCAAAGACTCATAAGCATAGTCATAAATATCAAGGGCCCATCAGTGGATCATCCTCCTTCACCAGTCACTGCCCCTGAACCTGTGGGACTGTTGCTGCTCCCTTAAAGAATGTGGCAGAGTTCTTCAGAATGGGATTTCAGTATACTCTCAGTTATTGTGTGTGTCTCCACCCACTGTGACAATGCCCTGTGAACATTTGACATTATTACATACCATATATGAAAGCTCAGTTTAACTTCCTCCCATGCATCCCCCATCCCTGAAACCCCACAGCAATGATCCCTCCCTGCTCCAGGTGTAACCCTTCTATGATACAAAGCTTCTTCAAAGATGATGCCATTACAATAGCCAATTTCAAATAATAGGAAAATGAAATAATAATGATAAGTTTAAATATAAGAGGTAAAATACAATTTTTTTAAAAAATTAAAAATACAATAAAATTAAAAGATCAGGATATTTTAATAAATGAAAAATATTTTTTTTTATTTAACATTTTGACATTTTGCTTTTCATCACTGCAATATCTGGTGTCCTGTCTGTACCATGGCATGCTCCCCACTCATTCCCCAGTGTCTCACTATTTTTCATTTTGTTTTCAAAGACGTTTTAGGTCTCAGCAAAGTAACACACAGAATATGGGAGACTCTCATATACACAACATCCTCACCCTTTCTTTCCCCCAATATCAATACCTTTTTATATGTGGATGTTAGCTTTGTTATAATTGATATACAAATATTGAAACATAGCTTCTAAACATGGTCAATGGTTTACACTATGGTTTATATTTCAGACGGTGCATTTCCATAAATTTTTATGATATTTACCATGTTCAGTGTCCATCACTATAAGATCATGGAGAACATTTCCACTCACCACTAAATACCCCTTATTTGATCTATTCTATTTCTCCTTCCCCATCCCACCGGGGCCAATGGCAACACCCTGGCTTGACTGATTGGATGACAGGATTCATAGTTACATGCAACAAGAATGATATCTTGACACACTGGTTTGTCCCCCCCTATTAGGAACTGCCTTTGCTCTCAAGAGACTTCTGACTCTTTATTTGTCAACAAATCGGTCCTCCTGAGGATGGGAGTCCAACTCCTTCCTGCTCATTATGTGTGTCTCCATCCATGGATACAACACATTATGACAGAATGATACTCACACACACCCTAGAAGCCTGCTCTGGATATGCCCTCTCCCTTATGCTCCCCCAACAAACACCCTAAACCAGTAACCCTTCCTCATCATATTGCCATAAGAGCATTCCCAACTTTTTGCTTTCAACCACATACCCATAAATCACCAGTGTTCACCTGGTCCCTCTTCCAACCCTCCCCTCAGTACCAGGGACCTTCTAACACACCTTTCCCAATCTAACCACCTGTAAACTCTACTACACCCAACCCAATAATATCATTACCTTCCTGTCCTATCCCTTCAATAGGCAACTACACTCTTTCACCTTACCATTAATTACATCCATATGGGTGATGGCTCACAATCTTCCCCTCTTTTTCTATTTCTTGTAAACCTATCTTCCAGACAATAGCTCTCTGAGACTGCTCAATTTCCTTAATTCATATCAGGGAGGTCATGTAGTGTTCATCCTTCAATACCTAGCTTGTTTCACTCAACATAAGGTCCTCAAGATTCATACATGTTATCCTGTGTGTTAGCATGTTATTCCTTCTTACAGCTGAATAATATTCCATTGTATGTAAGTACCACATTTTCTTTATCCATTCATCTGTAGAAAGGCACCTGAGTTGATTCCAACTTTTGGCAATAGTGAATAATGCTTCTATGAACATTGGTGTGCATATATCTGTTCATGTCTTTACCCAGCAGTGGAATTGCTGGATCATATGGAAGTTCTTTAGTTAGTTTTTGGAGGAACTGCCAAACTGTCCTCCACAATGGCTGGACCATTCTACATTCCCACCAGCAGTGGATGAGGGTTCCCATTCTTCCACAACCTCTCCAACACTTATAGTCTGCTGTTTTTTTTTAATAGCCACCATTCTAATGGGTGTAAGATGGTATCTCATTTTAGTTTTGATTTGAACTTCCCTAATAGCCAGTGATGTTGAGCATTTTGTATTTCTTCCATGGAGAAGTGTCTTTTCGGATCCCTTTCCCATTTTTTAAATGGGCTGTTTGTCTGTTTGAGGTATAGGGTTTCTTTATATATGCAGGATATTAGGCTCCTATCAAATTTATGGTTGCCAAATAGTTTCTCCCATTGAGTAGGCTGCCTTTTCATTTTCTTGATAACATCATTTGTGGTGCAAAAGTTAATTTTAAGAAAATCACATTTATGTATTTTTCCTTTTGCTGCTCAGGGTTTAGGTGTGAAGTTAATGAAACCATTTCCTATTACAAGGTCCTGTAGATGCTTCCCTACATTATCTTCCACTGTCCTTATGGTCTTGGTTCTTCGTATATTTAGATCTTTGCTCCATCTTGAGTTCATTTTCTTATACAGTGTGCAATGGTGTTTCTCTCTCATTCTTTTGGATATGGATAACCAGTTCTCCAAGCACTATTTGTTGAAGAGGCCATTCTCTTCAAACTGAGTGGGCTTGGTGACCTTTTCCACTGTACATGTGAGGATCTATATCAGAACTATTAATTTGGCTCCATTTTTCAGTATGTCTATTCTTGTGCCAATACCATGTGGTTTTGACGACTGTAGCATTGTAGTATGTTTTAAAGTCAGGTCGTGTGATACCTCCAATTTTATTTTTATTTTTCAATATGTCCTTGGTGATTCGGGGCCTCTTGCCCTACCAAATAAATTTTGAAGTTAGTTTTTCCAATTCATTAAAAAATGCTGTGTTGATTTTTATTGGGATTGCATTAAATCTATAGGATAATTTGGGTAGGATAGAAATCTTAATGATGTTTAGTCTTCCTATCCATGAACAATACTTTGTTGAGACATTCTGTTTAATGGTGAAAATTGTGTATTAAAGTCTCCCACTATAATTGTAAAGACATCTGTTTCTCCACTTAGTCTTTCCAGTGTTTGCCTCGTGTATTTTGAAGTGCCTTGATTAGGTGCATAAATGTTTATGATTGCTCTTTCTTCTTGAAAGATTACTCCTTCCAAATATATAGTGCCTGTCTTTGTCTCTTATAATAGTTTTGCATTTAAAGTCTATTTTGTCTGATATTAGTGTAGATACTCCCACCCTTTTTTGGTTATTGTTTGCTTGTAAAATTGTTTTCCAGTCATTCACTTTCAACCTCCTTGAATCCCTGGGTTTAAGGTGAGTTTCTTGTAGACAGCATATAGATGGGTAGTATTTTCTTATCCATTCTGCCAATCTGTGTCTCTTGACTGGTGAGTTTAGTCCATTAACATTCAGTTATTACTCTCATGGAATTTCTTACATCAGCCATATTTTCTTTCAGTTCATGTATGTCATATGGTGTTTTTCTTTTTCTTTTTGCCTTTTTAGTTGTTCTTATACTCTCCTCCAACTCTCTCCATCTCCTGTTTTTTCCTTTCAACATGCAGAACTTCCTTTAATATTTCTTGAAGGGCAGATTTCTAATTGGCATACTCTCTTAATTTCTTTTTATCTATGAATATTTAGAACTCTCCATCATTTTTGTATGCCACCTTTGCTGAATAGAGAATTTGTGGCTGGAGGTTTTTATCTTTTAGTACTTTGACTATGTCATACCACTGTGTTCATGCCTCCATGGTTTCAGATGAAACCATTAACCTTATTGAGCATCCCTTGTGTATGATGGTTCTCTTTCTCTTAATGCCTTCGGGATTTTCTCTTTTTCTTAAGCAGTGGACATTTTGACAAGTATATGTCTTGGAGTAGGCCTGTTGGGATTTATACTGTTTGGGGTGCACTCTCCTTCCTGGACATGTATGCCCATCTCCTTCAGTAGGAATGGGAAATTTTCAGCCATTATTTCCTTCAACACTCTTTCTGTTCCCTTTCCCTTTCCTTCTCCCCCTGGGATGCCTATAATATGTATGTTTCTACATTTTGTGTTGTCATTTAATCCCTAAATCCCTGCCAGATTTATTCTATCTTTTAATCTATCTGTTTTATTTCAGATGAACTGAAATGCCAGCTTTGCTGGATAGAGAATTCTTGGCTGGAAGTTTTTTGTTTTTTTTTTTCTTTTAGCACCTTAACTCTGCTGTACCACAGTCTTTTTGCCTCCAGGGTTTCAGATGAGAAATCAGCACTTAATCTAATCGAGCTTCCCTTGTATGCAACAGATCTCTGTTTCTTGAAGTTTTCAGTATTCTCTCTTTCTCTTGGGCATTGGACAATTTGACCAGCATATGTCTTGGGGTTGGACTGTTAGGATTTACACAGTTTGGGATGCACTGTGCTTCCTTTATATGTAGTGTACATCCATGACCCTCAAAACAGTTGAGAACTTTTCAGCCATTATTTCCTCCAATAATCCTTTGCCGCCTTTCCCTTCTCTTCTCCCTCTGGCATGCCTTTAGTGCATATGTTTTGCATTTCATGGTCATTCAAATCCCTAAGTCCCTGCTGGACTTTTTCTATCTCTTTATTTATCAGTTCTACTATCTGTCTGATTTCAGCTGTACTGTCTTCCACATCACTGATACTTTCCTCTACCTATTCAAATCTGCTGTTTTGTGCTTCCATTGGTATATTTTTTTCTTTCATTGTTCCATTTAACAACATCAGCTCCATTATCAATTTATGTATTTTTACAATTTCTTCAATATATTACCGGTGTCTTCTTAATATCCTTTATATCTTCCTTCACTTCATTAAGTTGATTCATGATATTTGTTTGGACATGTCTGTTTAGTTGTTCCATGTTCTTCATCTCCTCCTGCTTTTTAGTTTGTTCATTAGATTGGGCCTTGTCTTCCTGTTTCTTAGTATGGCTTGTAATTTTTTTGTTGGTGTCTAGGCATCTGTTTATCCTGATGGACTTATTAGGTTGGTTAGTGTCTCTTTAGTGTGTCTTTCAACTGTAAGGTTTTATTTTGTTGTGCTTTTTCCGTGTGTGTGATCATATTCTTTTTTTTTTTTTTTTTTTTTGGCATTTGTTTCTTCTTATTATATATCCTAGTAGTTGTTTTTGTTGCTTGAAAAAAAAGATTAGAATTAGAGAATGGAAAGAGATAAGAAGAAAAAAAGAATAATAGTAATATTAATAAAAAGGTAGAAGAGGAACCATACAAGAGCTAGGATAATAGATAATAATATGAGCTAAAAATCATAAAAATTTCAAAGGAATAAGAAAAAAAAATGTAGCATAGAAAAAATGATACCAGAAACAATATGGAAAAATATATATAATTAATTAAAGGCCTAAAAAATGATTAGAGATTAAAAGGAAAAAGAAAAGAGATAGGGAAAACATTTTTTAAAATGAAGGCCAGATAAGAAGTGGGGTAAATGAAAAGAAGACAGAAGACAGAAAAATGAAGGAAAGAAAGGAGAAATAACGTAGGGCGAAAAAATAAGTAAAAGAAAAAGATAAAAAAAGAAATGAGAAAGACAACAAACAAAAAACAAAACAACAACAATAACAATAAATAAAAAAAACAGGAAAAAACAGCTTTCTTTCTTAGTTCCCTAGGGAGCTTCTCAGGCTTCTGTTGCTCATCAATCAATCACCCTACAGCCTGCACTCCACAGGATATGTACCTGGATTTAGCAAATAAAATAAAGAAAAAGAAAAAAAAAGCAACCAATAAAAAAATATCAAATCCAAGAAGACCTAAAACAAGAAAAAAATCTCTATGTTCCCTGTCATATGGTACCAGCTGAGTACCTGATAACCTGATGGATTCCCTTCTTTTAGGACCTGCTTAGAATCAAATCTGGGGCCTTGCATATACAAGATAAGAACTCCTCCACTGAGCTACACCAGGATTACAGATTAAGTAGGCTTCTGAAAGCTTATTTGGGTCCTTCTGCTCCCATTCCTTCAGGTGAGTTAGGTTTCTAACAGTTTGCTGAGCCAGGATTGTTAAATGCCTATCTTTTCTCTGTTACTGACCTAGTCCTTTCTCTCACATGGCACTTACATGTGACAACCTACCTGATCCAATCCCCCTCCCCTCTCCCTAGGGCCAACTTAGGGCTTGTTGGGGACTTTTTCGGGGTTCAAAGTGGACTCAGCTGGCAAAATTCACTGAGAAGAAATCACTTTCCACACTCTGTCAAACCATCTTCCTCCTAGGGAATCCTCCCACCCACTCAGCTGGCTGCAGTGAGCCAGGGGTTTTATCAAGCCTTTTTTGCCTTGAGGATGGGGCATAAGTGCTATTTCTAGCCACAGGGGTGAATAACTCATTGGTTAACTTTGGCTTCTTCATCTGTCTTGCTCACTTATGGATGATGAACATCATCTATCCATTCTACATATTCCCAAAGAAGCTCCTTCAGGTAGGTTTTTGAACTTTCTTTACTGTCCTTTGAGAAAGAGTTGAGCTCTGCCTATCTACTTTGACTCTTATCTTTGTTTTTGCATTTTTCCTTCTTACGTATTTTATATGGTTCTGACTTCTGAATATAAAATAATTTATATTATAAAATTTTGTAATATAATAGGACTTATCCACATGATATTTAATATTGAATTACTATAAGGCTATATAATGTTAATGTCTACCTATTCACCTATTCTTTTAAAAAAATATTAGTGAAGTAATAGGTTTATGGAATAATCTTATAGAAAATACAGTATTCCCATTTATGCTCTTTTACAAACACAAGAATCATTACAGTCATTTGTTAACATTGAGGAAAGAATATTATTATATAGTATTAATTATTATTTATCTTGGTAAATGTTTCTTTTTTCTTGAATCACAGTATATGGTTATAATATTTGTCCTGAAGATTTTTCACCATCATAGTTGAAATTTATTACACTGAATATATTTTACTCATTTCTTTTTCTACCAGAGATTTTCATTCATTCTGCATATAATGCTGAGTTTTTAATGTTGTATGAAATATCATGGCTTTCACACTTTATATTTCTCTCAATAGAAAAAAAATCTGAGAAAGGGATGAAGTATGGTATTGTGGTGGAGGTCTGATATATTTCAGAGAGGATATAATCTGGGCTTTCATCATGAGGTCACATTGTAGTCAAAATCTGAAAAACCTGATACAACATGACACAAAATTTTCCTTTCTGTGATCCACTTTTAAAGATGAGCAGGCAATAAAAATTACCTGACATTTAATCAAACCCTCTATTTGAAGAAGAGAGAGAAAAGAAATACTAAAAATAAAATTGAATGTAACTGGGCAAGGCAAACAAAATTAAAATGAGTAAGGCAGAAACACTGAAAAGGAAGTTGCAAGTAAGGGAGGAACTTCTGGACAAACTAGGTCTCTGAAAATACTGTTAGAGTATCAAACAAGGTCTCAAGTGCAGAGAACCACTTAGGAAGGCAAAACTTGCACAGCTGTGGGATTCGAGGAAAATGATGTAGAAAGTCCTCAAGAATCAGGCTTAGCCCTGAGAATAAATGTGGCTTACAATAAGATAATATTTTAAGGTTATTTTAAAAAATACAATAGTGATTCCTGAGCATAGAACTATAAAAAACAACTTAGACTCATCCCTAACCTATCTATACATCCTTCAGATAGTCAAAATGCCCATCACATTTAAACACTGATTAAAGAATGTAATTAAACTCCATATATGGAGCAAAGTTTAATTTATCTAAGAGATAGCTTTTATAAATTTTAATATATTTTATTTTTTTTAAAGATACTTAGATTACATATATGTTACATAAAAAATACAGGGGATTCCCATATGCCCCAGTCCCTAGCCCTCCCACATTTTCCTACATTAACAGCTCCTTCATTATTATAGTACATTTGTTACAATTGATGAACACATTTTGGAGCATTGCCACTAAGTGTGGATTATACTTTACATTGTAATTTAAACTCTTTCATGCACATTTTGTAAGTGCATATATATAATGGCCTGTATCTGTCATTGAAATGCCATTCAGGACAATTCCCAAGTCCTGAAATCACAAATATTTTTCCCTCTCCCTCCCCTCAGAACGTCCAGTGGCCACAGCCTCCACAACAATGATAAAAGTTCTTCCAGTGCTAGAATTACAATAAGTCTATAGTAGAATAACAGTAAGTCTGCTCTAGTCTATTGTTCATTCCCCAATCCTGAGGGTTCTTTGATGGTCATGCCCACTGTATTAGTCAGCCAAAGGGGTGCTGATGCAAATTATTAGAAATCTGTTGGCTTTTATAAAGTGTATTTATTTGGGGTAGAGGCTTACAGTTACCAGGCCATAAATCATAAGTTACTTCCCTCACCAAAGTCTATTGTCACGTGTTGAGCAAGATGGCTGCTGATGTTTGCAAGGGTTCACATTTCCTCTTCCTCTCTTGGCTCTGTGGTCCCAGCTTCTTCCATCATCAGCTGTAGGCTGGGGTAAGTCTCTTCTCTCTCACAGACCTCATTTCTCTCCAGGCTCAGCTGCTCTGTTCCCTTCACAAGGTAAGCTGCAAACTATCAGCAAATGGCTCATCTCTTCCCAGTGCCTCTGCTTCTATAATGGAACCTGCTCCCTTTCCTCACATATCTACTTCACTGTGTGTTTACTTCCCAGAGCTCCAGCTCAAAAACTCCAACTAACTCAAATGCCTTGTCATTTTTTCTGTGAGTTCCCACTCAACAAGGTGGTGGGGAATCAATATTCTATTGATATGGCCTAATCAAAGCCTTAGTTGTAATTTAATCAAGTAAGAGTGAAACCTCTGTATGCAATACGATCTAATTTACCCAGAGGAACAGACCAATTTACAAAGATAATCCAATATCTATTTTTGGAATTCATAGAAAATATCAAACTGCTACACCCACTTCACCCCTAATTGAGAATGGGATTAGATCCCGTGGGGCAGATGGATGGGACTATCTTTCTTGAAGTTGCAGACTCTCTCTGTTCCTTGAGATTATCATTATCCATCTTCATCACCTTGTTAGTTGTCCTGGGTGAGTCCTGTGAACTGGAGAGTACATGTTGCAAATCTGTTGAGAATCAGGATACAACTTGTACATGGAAAACCCAAACTCCTGAGATATCTTCCCTGCCTATAATGTCTGGATGTCTCCAGAGCCCTCAGGTACCCTGCCATATGAGACAATATTTATTTTGATAGTCAATGAGATCTTACTGAGACATGTGTATTAGTCAGCCAAAGGGGTGCTGATGCAAAATACCAGAAATCTGTTGGCTTTTATAAAGGGTATTTATTTGGGGTAGAAGTTTACCATTACCAGGCCATAAAGCATAAGTTACTTCCTTCACCAAAGTCTATTGGCACACATTGAGGCAAGATGGCTGTCAACGTCAGCCAAGTGTTGAAGCTTCTTGGGTTCCTCTCATCTTGGGGCTCCATTTCTTTTTGGGCTCAGCTGCTGTGCTCTCTGTGTGCTTACTTCCCGGGCTCCAGCATTAAAACTCCAACTAACTACTCTCCTCTGTCATGTAGTTTTATCTGTGAATCCCTACCCACCAAGGGGGTAGGGACTCAATGTCCTACTGATGTGACCCAAACAAAGCCCTAATCATAATTTAATCATGCCCATGTATAGATCAGTTTACAAACATAATCCAATATCTATGTTTGGAATTCATAAATAATGCTAAACTGCCAAAATATGCATAAGCATAACCTCTGGAATGACTTCCCAAATCACTTTGAATTCTCTTAGCCCTATAAACTCATTTGTCTTTACCCTTCCCCCCTTTTGGTCAAGGTCTTTTTCCAGTTGCATCGCTAATTGGTGCTTCATAGTAATCCCTTGGTTCCAGGGAGGCTCATCCCTGGGAGTCATGTCCTACAATGGGGGAAGGTAGTGCATTTATATGCTTAGTTTGGCTTAGAAAAAGATGAGATTTGGGTAACAAGGAGGCTTTCAGGAGGTAACTCTTAGGCACCCTATAATACTAGACTAACTTTCAATTTCAAAAGTAAAGGTTCACAAGTACAGTCATCAATATTAAGGCCCCATCAATGGTCCATCCTCCTTCACTTGTCACTGTCCCTGTACTCAGGGGATTCCTGCTGAGCCCATTAGAGATAGTGGTAGAGCTCCACAGGATAGGAATTCGATATACTTTTGGTTATTGTGGGAAACTCCACTCACTGTTACAATGCCTATAAACACTTTAATACATTCATATGCCTTATAGGTATGCCCCAGGTAAACCTCATCCCATTCATCCCCCATCTCTGACACCCCACACCAATGATCATCCCTTAACACAGTTGTAACCCTTCTGTGATCCAAATTTTTTTCAAGACTGAAGCCAACAAAATAACTGAATACAATTAATAGGAAAATTATATAATGATAGTTTTTAAAATAAAGAATAAAATGCAAAAAATAATTAAAAGTTTGAAAGAATAAAAAAATTAAAAAATATAAAATTAAAAATATGTTTCAGGAGTTATGTTTTTCATCACTGTAAGATCTGTTGTCTTATATGTACAGTGACATTTTTTTCCATTTATTTCCCCAGTGTCTTATTTTTTATTATTTTGTCCTCAAAGAAGCTTTAGGTTGCAGAAAAGTCATGTACAAAATATAGGTGATTTCCATATAACCATTATTGTGCCCCTTTACCCCTTTACCCTATTAGTAACCTATAACATGTGGATGTACATTTGTTACAAATGATGTACAAATATTGAGACATTTCTATTAACCATGGTGAATGATTTATATTATGGTTTACATTTTGGATCATACACTTTTATAGATCTTGATGAAGTTTAAGATGGTTTGCATTCATCATTGCAAGATCAGGTAGAACAATCCCATCAGTCCAAATCAGATGTTCCATCTGTTCTATTCTGCTCTCTACCTCCCCTCAGAACCCATGGTAACCACCAAGATTAACTTATTGAAGAACAAGATTCATAGTTATTGCAACAACATTGAGGGCTTGATATACTGACCTGTCCTCCCCTATTAGGAACAGCCTATGCTCTCAAAAGACTCCCACTCCTCTATTTGAGATCATAGCAGGACTTCCCAGGATGGAAGTCCAAAACCTTCCCCCTCATTCTGTGAGTCTCCACCTACTGATAAAACACACTATGAAAAGATAAACACTACCCACTCCCTAGATCCTGCCCCAGGTGTGCCCTGTCCCATATGCCCCACACATTCAACGCCTTAAACCAGTATCCCTTCCCTGCCATATATGCCAAAAGAAAATTCCCAACATTGTTGTTTCAACCACATACCTACAAATCCCTATAGTTCTCCTGCTCCTTCCTGAACCCTCCTCCAGTTCCATGGTCAGTCCAACCCACCCTCCTCACTCTACCCCCTTTACAGACCAACACCGTCCAGCACAATAGCATCACTGAACCACTGCTATGCCCATCCACTGCACATTTACATACTTCCATATTATCATAGAATTTGCCCATATGGGCATTGACTCACAACATTTTTCTCCCTTTCTATCTCCTTTAAACCTATCCTCCAAACTCTAGCTCTGTGTGTCTGCTCAATTTATTAATTCATATCACTGAGGTCATGTAACATTTATCCTTCATTTCCTGGCTTGCTTCACTCAGCATAAGGTCTTCAAGATTCATCTATGTTACCCATGTTTTAATACTGCACTGCTTCTCAGGGCTGAGTAATATTACATTGTATGTATATACCACAATTTATTTACCCATTCCTCTCCTGATGGACACTTGGGTTGATTCCAACTTTTGGCAATAGGGAATAATGCCACTATGAACATTGCTGTGCATATATCTGTTCCCGGCCCTGCTTTCAGTTCTTCTGGGTATATACCCAGCAGTGGGATCGCAAGATCATATGGCAGTTCTATAGTTAGCTTCCTGAGAAACTGCCAAACTATCTTCCACAATAGCAGCACCATTATACATTCCCACCAGCAGGGGATCAGTGTTCCCATTTCTCCACAGCCACTCCAATAATTGTAGTCCTCTTTTAATAATTGTTGCCAGTCTGATGGGTGAAAGATTATATCTCATTATGGTTTTGTTTATATTTCCCTAATAACTAGTGATGTTGAACAGCTTTTCATGTGCTTTTTAGCTAATTGTACTTCTTCTTTGGGGTAGAATCTATTCAAATTACTTGCCAATTTTGAAATGGGTTGTTTGTCTTTTTATTTTTGAATTGTATGGTTTCTTTATATATCCTGGATATTAGGCCCCCATCAAAGACATGTTTACCAAAGATTTTCTCCAATTCAGTTGGCTGCCTTTCCACATCCTTGACAAACTCCTCTGAGGTACAAAAGTTTTTCATTTGAAGGAGGTCCCATTTACCTGTATTTTCTTTGTTGCTCATGTTTTGGGTATAAAGTTCATGAACTCATTTCCTAATATAAGATCCTGTAGCTGCTTCCCTACATTATTTTCCAAGAACTTTATGGTTTGGCTCTTACATTTAGATCATTGATCCATCTTGTCTTAATTTTTGTATATGGGGTGAGGTGGTATTCCTCTTTCATTTTGTGAATATGGATATCCAGTTCTCCAAGAAAGATTTGTTGAAGAGTCTATTCTCTCCCAGTTGGGTAGGTGTGGTGGAATTCTCAAATATGATTTGACTGTATATGCAAGGATCTACATCAGAACTCTCAATTGGCTTCCTTGGTCAATATGTCTATACTTGTGCCAATACCATGCAGTTTTGACCACTGTAGGTTTGTAGAATATTTTAAAGTCAGGTAGTGTGTTTCCTCTAATTTCATTTTTCTTTTTCAATATGTTTTGGCTATTTGGGGAAACTTGCCTTTCCAAATAAATTTCATAGTTAGTTTTTCCAATTCAGTAAAAAATGCTGTGTTTAATTTTATTTGGAATGCATTAAATCTGTAAATCATTTTGGGTAGTATAGACATCTTAATGATATTTAGTCTTCCTATCCATGAACAGGAAATATTCTTCCATTTATTTAGGTCTTTTCGGTTTCCTTTAACAGTGTTGTGTAGTTTTCTGCATATAAGTCATTTACATCTTTAGGTAGATTTATTCCTAGGTATTTGAATCTTTTAGTTGCTATTGTAAATGGGATTTTTTCTTGATTTCTTCCCCAGATTGCTTATTATTGGTGTACAGAAATGCTACTGATTTTTGCATATTGATATTATAGCTTGTAAGTTTACTGAACTCATTTATAAGCTCTAGAAGCTTTGTTGTAGATTTCTCATGACTTTCTATGTATAGTTAAATTTTAATTTTTCCTTTCCAATATGGATGCCTTTTACATCTTCTTCTTGCCTAAGTGCTCGAGCAAGTACTTCTAACACAATGTTAAATAAGAGTGGTGATAGTGGGCATACTTATCTTGTTCCAGATCTTAGAGGGAAAGCTTTTAGAATTTCAATATTTAATATGATGTTAGCTGTAGGTTTTTCATATATATTCTTTATCATGTTAAGGAAGTTTCCTTCTATTCTTATCTTTTGGAATGTTTTGGTTTTTTTGTTTTGTTTTGTTTTGTTTTTAATCAGGAAAGAGTGCTTTATTTTGCTGAATGCTTTTTCTGCATCTGTAGGTAATCATGTGTTTTTTTTTTTCTTTCAATGTGTTTGTGTGTTGTATTACATTGATTCATTTTCTTATGTTTAACTATCCTTGCATACTAGGGATGAAACCCAGTTTATTGTGGTGTATAATTCATTTGATGTTTTGTTGAATATGATTAGCAAGTATTTTGTTGAGGATTTTTGCATCTAAGTTCATTAGAAAGATTGATCTACAGTTTTCCTTTCTTCTGGTGTCTTTGGGTTTGGCATTATAGAATAAATTAGGCAATTTTCCCACCATTTCTCTTTTTTTGGAAGAGGTTAAGCACGACTGGTATTTGTTCTTTCTGGAATGTTTGGTGGAATTCACCTGTGAGGCCATCTGGTCCTGGGCTGTTCTTTGTTGGGAGGTTTTTGATGACTAATTCAATCTCGTTACTTGTAATTGGTCTGTTGAGTTCACCAATTTCTTATTTCATCAATGTAGGCTGCCTGTGGGTTTCTAGGAATTTGTCCATTTCATGCAAATTATCTCTCTTGTTGGTATACAATTTTTGAAATGGTATTCTTTTTCTCTGTTAGGTCAGTATTGATACACCCTTCCTAATTTCTTATTTTATGTATTTGCGTGTCCTCTCTTTTTTCTTTATTAGTCTAGCTAATGGTTGTCAATTTTATCACTATTCTCAAAGAACCAGCTTTTGGTTTTGTTTATTTTTTCTAGTGCTTTCTTATTTTCAGTTTCATTTAGCTCTCTTCAAAACTTTCTAATTTCCTTCTTTCTACTTCCTTTGGGGTTGTTTTTTTTTTTTCTAATTCCTCCAGGTGTGCAGTTATTCTTTAATTTTAGCTCCTTCTTATTTTGTAATATAGGCATTTTATGGCTAGGAATTTCCCTCTTGGAACAGCTTTTACTGCATCCCATAGGTTTTTATTCATTGTGTTGTCATTTTCACTTATTTCAAGGTAATTATTGATTTCTTTTGCAATTTCCTCCTTGACCCACTGTTTGTCTATAAATGCGCTGCTCAACTTCCCTAACTTTCTGCCTTCTGGTTCTCTGCCCTTACTGAATTCCAGCTTAATTCGATTGTGTTCAAGGAAATTAATTTGTTTTATTCCAATCTTTCTGAGTTCATTGATAGTTGTTTTGTGGTCTTCCATGTGGTCTATCCTGGAGAATGATCTATATACACTGGGGAAGAATGTATATTCTGCTGTATTTGGGTGAAAAGTCCTGTATATGACTATTAGGTCCATATCCTCTAGTGTATTTTTCAAGGTCTTTGTTTCTTTAATTATTCTCTGTAAAGATGTTCTGTCTTATGGTGATTATGGTATATTTAAATCCCACAGTATAATTGTAGAGGAATCTACTACTACACTAAGTTTTTTCTAATATTTGCTTCATGTATTCTGAGGTACACTGGTTAGAAGCATAAATGTTTAAGATTGTTCTTTTTTCTTGATATATTATCCCTTTTTTTAATATATAGTGAACTTCTTTGTCTCTTACAATAGTTTTGGATTTAAAGTCTCTGTTTTCTGATATTAGTATAGCTACTCCTACCCATTTGGGTTATTGTTTGCATGTAAAATTTTTTCCAACCATTCACTTTCAGCCTCCTTGTGTCCCTGGGTCTAAGGTAGTAAGGTAGGTTTCTTGTAATCGGCATATAGATGGGTCAGATTTCCTTATTCATTCTGCCAATCCACTTCTCTTAACTGGAGGTTTAATCCACTAACATTCAATGCTATTACTGTCAAGGAATTATTTACATTAGTCATATTTTCTTTAGGTTTATGTATATCATATATTGCTTTAATTTTTTTTTTTTTAATTTTAGTTGTTCTTACACTGTTCTCCAACACTCTCTCTCCTGTTTTTTTCCTTTTGAACTGCAGAACTCCCTTTATTATTTCTTGAAGTGCAGGTTTCTTATTGACAAACTCTCTTAATTTATGTTTATCTGTGAATATTTTGAACTCTCTCGCAGTTTTGATTGCCAGCTTTGCTGGATAGAGAATTCTTGGCTGAAAGTTTTTTTTTCTATTAGCACCTTAACTATGTGATACCACTGAATTTTTGCCTCCGTGCTTTCAGATGGGAAATCAGCACTTAATCTTATCGAGCTTCCCTTGTATGTGATGGATGTCTCTTTGCTTATTGCTTTCAGTATTCTCTTTTTGTCTTAGGCATTGGACAATTTGACCAGTAAATGACTTGAGGTTAGCCTGTTAAGATTTATACTGTTTTGTATGTGCTGCATTTCATGTACATGAAATAGTCCCTCAAAAAAGTTGAGAATTTTCAACCATTATTTCCTTCAACACTCCTTTGCCCTTTTTCCTTCCCTTCTCCCTCTGGGATGCCTATAATTCATATATTTTTGCATTTCATGCTGTCATTCAAATCCTTAATTCCCTGCTGGAGTTTTTTTCTTTTATCTACCTGTTCTACTGCTCTTCTGAATTTCTGATTCTTTCCTCTGCATGTTCAATTCTGCTGTTCTGTGCTTCCATTGTGTTTTTTAATTTTTATTTTTTTCATTTTGCCATTCATCACCATCATATTATTTATATTCACCACCATTATATTTTTTGGTATATTTACAATTTCTTTGGTATGTTCTCCCAGTGTCTTCTTAATATCCTTAATCTCTTCCTTCACCACATTAAGTTGATTCATGATATTTGTTTGGACATTTCTGATTAGTTGTTCCATGGTCTGCATCTCCTCCTGTTTTTCAGTTTGTTCATCTGACTGGGCCATGTTCCTGTTCCTTTGTATGGCTTGCAATTTTTTGTTGGTGTCTAGGCTTCTGTTCTTCTTGATGTATTTATTCAGTTTATTAGCTCCTCTTTCTAATCTATTGTTTTATTTTGTTGTTGTTGTTTGTGTGGTAAGGTTTCACTTTGGCAATTCATTCCTTTTATTCTATTCCCTGGTCATTGTCTATGTTCTGGTTTTCCTTTGGCTTCTTTATCTTTCCAGTGCACTCCTAAATGACACAGAGCACCTTCCCATTCTATATATATCAAAGCAGCTCCTTCAGTTAGATCTCTGCCACTCTCTCCACTCCTTTGTTGTAAGAGTGTCAGACTCTGCCTATCCACCTCTGTGAGATTTTCCCTGAACCACCCTAGAAGTAGTTTTAAAGTTAGGGTTACTTTAATAAAAATGTATAAATATGCCATTTTGATGTGCCAGTTATATGAATTTGGATAAACATGTACAATTGTGTAATCACAATCATATTATAGAACATTTCCAACACCTTTAAAACTCCCTTCAACCTCTCTGGAGTCTATCATCTCCCTCTATCCCCACTTCTGGCAACCAGAAATGTGTTCTCCCTTGATATAATTTTGCTATGTCTAGAATGCGATATAAGTGGAATCACATTGTATGTAGCCTTCTGAGTTTGGCTTTATACACTCTGCATAATGTATTTGAGATCCATCTGTGTATGTGAATATATCAGTAGTTTGTTCCTTTATATAGCTGAGCTGCATTTTTTGGTTGCAGGTGCCACAGTTACCTTGTCCATGCACTAGTTGGTGGATGTGTGGATTGTTTCCAATTTTGCAATATAAATATTGGCCTAGAGGTTTCTATGTGGACATATATTTTCATTTCTCTTGGGTAAATAAAGAGTGAGATTCCTTGATCATTGGGTAAGTGGTTTCACTTCATAAAAAAATCAGATTGTTTTCCAAATTGACTGCTTCAGTTTACATTCTTACTGGAAACAGTTGAGAGTTTCAGTTGCCCTGCATTCTTGTAAGAGCTTTGTATAAGTGATTATTATATATTTTTATTTTAGCCTTTGTAACAGTTGTGTGAAATCATGTTGTGGTTTTAAATTGTGCTTTCCTATAAGCAGTGATATTGAATATCATTTCATGGGCATAGATGTCATCTGTGAATATTCTTTGGTGAAGTGTCTGTTCAAGTTTTTGCATATTTTAATTGTTTTTCTTTTCTATTTTCTTCATGTTATGGAAATTTGAGTGTGATTAATAAATTATGGATACATCTTCATTTTCAAATATTTATTTAGCAAATATATTCTTTTTTTATTATTATTATGGGTAAAAATCAAAATTCTCACAATACATACAAACATTTGCAAAATGATATATAAATATATATACATATATGTGTATTTACTTACAAAAATGTTATTTATATATATATATATATACGTATATTTTAAGAGGTGCTTAGATTACCCAAAATATTACACGGAACCCACTGGGATTCCCATGTTGCCCACCTCCCACACCTCCCACCACATCCCACACAAACATCTCCCACAGTGTGGCCCACCACCCTCAATGATATATTCTTGGATTCTGTAACTTGTTTGTTCATAATATATATTAGTGTATTATATATAATATATAATAATATATATAATAATGTAGATTAGTATATGGGGACAGCAAT
The DNA here is from genome assembly GCA_026826555.1 of Tolypeutes matacus. Taxonomy (NCBI): domain Eukaryota; kingdom Metazoa; phylum Chordata; class Mammalia; order Cingulata; family Chlamyphoridae; genus Tolypeutes; species Tolypeutes matacus. The sequence continues at coordinate 314,466 of JAKSZT010054371.1, read as the reverse complement.
ATAAATATCTTTCATAGATCAGATTTTAATAGGATGAATTTTAATATATCCATTTTTCTCTTATGTTTCCTAGATTTTGCATTTTATCTAAAAAATACAACTAGCCCATGGTCACACAGATGTTGTCCTGTTTGTATAGTCTATTTTGAAAAATGTTTTATATATGTTGAAAACATTGAACTAATGTCTCATTTTTTGGCAAAAGACTGCACAATTTTATGAACACCATTTAAAAAAGAAGACTATGCTTCCTCCATCAATATTCCTTAACATATTTGACAAAAAATCAAATGACAATGAATGTATGAATCTATTTCTGAACTCTCTATTTGGTTCCATATATCAAAGTATTTATCTTTTCACCAATATCTTATTCTCCTGGTGATTAATTTTTTATGATAAATTCTAAAATCAGAATATGTGAGTCCACCAACTATTTTCTTCTTTTTCAGCTTTGTTTTGAATAGCTTATTTCTTTATTTTGTCATCTATATTGTAGAATCTACTACTCTAATTTTACAAAAAAAAAAAAAAAAAAAAAAACCTTAAATTTAATTTGGGGTTGCAATGAATCTATAGCTCAATTTGGGATTGATATTAACTAATTGGTTGTTTCCAATTCGGATGCTTAGCGGTAAAATATTTCTTCATTTATTTCATCATTTTAATTCAGATTGTGTTTTCTGAATACATAGACAAAATTATCTGTCCACTAAATTCAGATCATAGCCTGCTCTATGTTAATATAATAAAATATATATTAGTGTATTATATATACTATAATATATACTATTATATATAATAATTTAGATTAGTATATGGGATAACCAATATAAGGAAAGACCATACAAAGACAAAACATGAGACCTTTAGCTCTACCAGACATCTTGTCTTCAACTGTTCTACCACATAGAATATTACAGTTAAGTGATGACTGACCCAATTCTCCTGTTTGTACTTATTACCCATAAGTTTATAATATTTTTATTTTATCTCTTTCACAAAATTCAGCTTAAACTATCTCATAACACTTAGAAGTGTAGTACTAGACAATTAAAATAAAAACATAGTAATTTTTATTAAACATTTATAAAATCTGGTATGGGTTATGCTTTTAAATTATTTGATTTTGTACATGTTTATGGAAATTTTGAGAGAATTAAACAAATTATTTTCCAGTAAGAGGAAATTGGATTTCAGGGTTTTAATTTATTAGACTGGAGCTAGGATTTTCAGGCTATGACTATGTATTATATTAGATTTTTTTTCCAATCCTATGTCATATGGTTTCCACTGAGAGTTCTTTTTACCAGAGGCCGAAGTGCATTCTTGTTTATTGCAGAAAAAAAAATCATCCTGTTGATTTTTTGACACAGAAGATAGTGTGTTTTCTTCTTGGGGCATCCCTGTGAACTTCAAATAGAACTTGATAAATTGATATAAGAATCCAAATGAATAACATTAGTAGTGTACCTTAATTGTGTGAGCAGTTCATTTCCACAAGTAGAAGGAAAGGTTTTTCATCAATTACACAATATTTTAGAAACTATAAGCCTGAATGTCAAACTAGAGTATATACTTTAATATTTAAGTTAGAGATAATGTGTTCAACTTATATTTGTATTATTAAAAATTGAATTGCATGTCTACCAGTAAACAGCAAGAAAGTAGGAATGGGTCTCTATTTAGTACAAAAGAGCTGTAAATTAGGAATTGGCTATAATATTCTTGATTGAAAATAGTAGTCAGAAGAGAAACTGTAGAAATAAAGGACTATATTTTTAAATTAGGTAAATTTTTAAATGGACTGATTATTAACATTTCACTGTCTATTGGATATATGCCAATTTGAGATCAAATTTTTTTCTGATAGAGGACTAGAAATGTATTTTAAATGTATTCCACTAGTTAGCTAATTGATCTAAAGTCCATTTTAGTTTCTTTGATTAATTTCATGGTCTATTTAAATTTGATGGATTTAAAAAGAGTTTATGTGGAGATATTTTTAATTTTTACTAGAGTATAAAATTCCAGAATTTTGGCATGTCACATGAGGACTGCAATATAGTCAGATGAAAATAGCTTATTAGAGTATGGATTCAGAGAAATCTTAGCTTGACTACTGGCCCTGGTAGTGATTAATAGTGTTGCTTTGGTTAAGTTAATATCCAAAGAGCATTAGTTTCCTCATGTATAAGATTTCACTAAATTACTTAGTTTGCATGTTACTTACTATGTAGATTACATAAGATAATGAACAAAAAAATACTAATCCCCAGGTCAAATTAAGCAAAATGCCGTATTTTTTTGCTGAAATTTCCAAAAAACGTGATGTAGTAGCAGGGCTGAATTTTTATGCCTAATAACATAGAATATTGTGATTCATTGTGATTAAGCTCAATAGAATCTTATTTTAGTATATATTTAATATCATATGACAATCATATATATATAAGTTCAAGAGGAAATATGTAGCTTATGGCTAGGAGGTCATTCACAGCTCCATGTTTTGATGGGAAAAAACACTTTTTTATAACTATTTTATTTTTGATAAATTAAATGGAAGTCATATTACAATTGTGTGCCTTCTTCATATATAGCCAAATATTTTAAATGATAAAATACTTAATATATTTAAAATAGAAACACTCTGCAATGACACCATGTCCATGAATTTGGACTTGCTCTGCCTGAAAATATTGGTCTATCTTAATTATTATTTGTTTGCAAAGTATGAAGTTACATTTATAAATCAACTGTAATTCAGGGGAAAATTGATTAAATACATGTTATTAGAAGCCTTTACTTTACCACAATTTTCTTTTCGCAGACATGTTGGTAAAGTGTAGAAATGTACTGTTGCTGAAACTTTTGTGGTGTACATTAGTCAATATGTATTATGTAGTGGATTTCTTTAGCAGAATATCTTTTGACACAGTTTTTGAAATTAGAGTGCATGTTTTTATTTCCTTTCACTCTTCTGCTTGCTATCTTGCTAATTCTAATTTTGTGCTTGACCCTCTCCAGAAAATAATGTTTAATCTATTATTCCATGCATTCTTGTAAAGAGAATAATGGGTAGAGAGATGAGAGAGGGAGTAGGAGAGAGAAGAAGTGTGACAGAGAGAGGGAAAGTGGAAGAGAGAGAGAGGGAGGGAGGAAGGATGGAAGGAAGGAAGGAAGGAAGGAAGGAAGGAAGGAAGGAAGGAAGGAAGGAAGGAAGGATGGAAGGGAAGGAGGGAGGGAGGGAGGAGAAAGAAAAATAAAAGATGGGGTAGAAACAAAGAAAAAGATGAAATGTTTTTAACAGACACATATTTTATCACCAAATATTAATTAATATTTCTATTATTAAATGATTTCTTTATAGCCATTCAAACTAAATTAGAAATTATTATAAAATTTGTTAGTGTATGTGTTTGAAAGAAACATGGGAAAAATGCACAAATTTACTCAAAATTAAGAATTTAGAATAATTATATATTTTAACTCTAGAATTCTCTAAGGATCAAATAAGCATTTTTTTTGTACTGTAACCTTACAGTTATGAAGCTATTTATTTTATATATTAAAAAAATTCTTCATCCACATTTGAAGGAGCCTTTATGAGAAAATAAAGTCATGTTTTTATTCTCATTCCACTGATTTTAAGCTGATTTACTCATTCTCTTCTTGACAGATAAACATCACAAGATGGTAAAATCATAGCATATTTAATGTCATGAATAAAAATTGGTTGTATATCACTGAATGCAGCACAGCCTAATATATGGCAAATGTTTCATTCCATTAAACCCTGGAAAATACAAGCGCCAACTAATTAAGAATGGTCTATGGCAAGTTGAAGGAAGAAAAAAAAATTTGTTTACATTTCATTCCTAAACGTAGTGGATCTTGGATTTAATTGTGTCCAATCACTTAAGTTTTCAGTTCATATACAAATGCCTCTGTAATGTTTTCTTTATTATTATTTTTTGTCACACACTTTTATTTCTTTATACTCCACTGAATGAGAAAAAAATTGATTGCAAAGGGACAAAAACAGAAATCAAACACTACTTGTGCCAAAATTGTGATTCATTTATTTAAGAAATAGTGTTTATAAACAATTGCATTAGTCATTGTAAGATGATATTTATTTCAGAGTTATTTTAGAGACTACATGAAATTGTTGTAATTTGTGCTTGATAGAAATATGTCCCTAAAATACACCCAAGGAATTTGCAGGGGTAATGAGCCTGTGAATAAAGTCACTAAGTTAAAACTTGAACAACAATATTAACATTATAACAAGCTACAAAAGCCAAAAATGGGAAATTTATTGATGAAGCTATTGTACCCTTTTTTATTTAGTCAAAACGAATTTTTAAAATTAATAATTATTGATGTTTCCTTTTATACTATTCTCATAAAGCATGGCATCGTATGGCATTATTATTAATATTATAATAAAATAATAACACCAGGAAGCTCAGGAATGTATGTGAATTTAAGGGGGAAATGCTAAATCTTAGAAATAGCAACCACTAAGACTTGACTCTGGTTGGTGTTAATTATTAGAGCTGCCTCTTGACAGGAAAGGACTTACTTTGACAGCGCGTAAAATAAAGTTACACCTAGCCTGGGATTAATTGCTGCTGCTCAGTTTACTCATTCATTGCCTAGGGAGTTTGCATTAAGACTCTTATTTTTGGTCAATTTTCCAGCTATTGTACCCATTTTAATGGCATAAAAGTTACCTCTACCTACACAACACTGTCTGCTGCTCTTTCATCACTACTCCTGAAGGACTACTGGGATGGGATCCTTGCCAGGAAAGAACACAAAATGTTGATTGGGAAAAGAAAGCCCTGTCAAAATGTTGAAATGTAAGTTTAACTGCTCACATTTTTAAGTCACTGGGAAACATTTTAAATTTAAAAATTTTCACATAATAAAATCTTGTGATATGAAGGCGATTGCTCCCATTTTATAATTAAGACCATTATCAAAAGGCATTTCATGCACATTTTAGCATATTTAGGAATAGCAACCCCGTGTGTACATTCTACTATAATATTTTGGATAAAAAATCACAGTATTCATAAGTCTTTGTGAATTATATTATGATGTAATATGAAAACAGGTGGTGGAAATTTTAACATAAAATTAACTAGAAAAGCAACCACATAAATTGGCACTTTTTTTTTTACATGACTAATTTAGCCAAAAAGTTTATGAAACAATTTCTTCATTTATTTTATACAGAGAATTACATTCACTTCAACCCAACTTTTTTGTCACTATCTCATCACTGCCTAGGGCATCATTTTCCCTTCCAAGAAACAAACAGAAGGATATAATTGGGTGAACTCTCTTTCATGAGATATTGTCTGGAGCACCTATAAATTTAAATTGAAATGTCAGGATTTCCATCAGATTTGGAGCCAAATAATATTCGGTTGAAGAATGGGACTGGAGTCACTATGTTTATATTGATGTGCTTCACAGATAATATTGAGCTGAAAGTTTCCCTGTTTTTCTTATTTCTAGCAATCTATCTTTTTACTTTGATAGCAAATTTGGGACTGGTTTTATTGGTCATTCAGGATTCCCAGCTCCACAACCCCATATACTATTTTCTGAGTGTGCTGTCATTTTTAGATGCCTGCTATTCTTCTGTTGTCATCCACAAAATTTTGGTGAATTTCTTGGCAGAGAATAAAACCATTTCATTTATTGGATGTGCAAAACAGATGCTTCTCTTTCTTACTTTTGGGACGACAGAGAGTTTTCTCTTGGCTGCAATGGCTTATGATCGCTATGTACCAATCTACAACCAACTGTTGTATTCAGGTAACATATCATTGTGAGTCTATGTGACACTTATCACTGTTTCCTGTGTTATTGTCATTTTGAATGCCACTTTACACACTGCAGCCACTTTTAGCCTATCCTTCTGTGCATCCAATTAAATTAGACATGTCTTTTGTGAAACCACTCCACTCCTAGCTATTTCTTATTATGACACTCACATCAACCAGCTTCTACTCTTCTTTGTGAGTTTTACTGAGATATCTATTATCCTAATTATCTTGATTTCTTATGGTTTCATTTTGTTGGCTATTATGAAGATGCATCCTGCTGAAGGGAGGCAAAAAGTCTTTTCCATATGTGGCTCTCACCTAACTGGAATGTCAATTTATCATGGGACAATCCTCTTCATGTATGTGAAGCCAAGTTCCAGCTACACTTTAGATCATGATATGATAGTGTCTATATTTTATACCATTGTGATTCCCATGCTGAATCCCATTATCTAAAATTTGAGGAACAAAGATGTTAAAAAGGTAATAAAAAGATTGTTTGAGAAATATTGGCCCTTTATTAAGGTGCATGTTTACCATTGAGTCAAACTGAAAAGCATGTTGGTGATCAGTCTATACCTCTGTTGTCAGAAACATGAGAAGAAAATCCCTTGTTCTCAGTTAATACTCTTTTTGAGTCCTAAAATATTTCCAAAGAAAACATTAATCACCCCACTAATGCAACATTTTATGAATGTAGACAAATTGTGTCAACTATATGCCTATGACTGTTCAAATTGATCCATATTAAATATTGATTTGAAATTCACTTTGTTATTAATTTTTGTGCAATTTGATTTTCACTAACTATAATCAGTTGTTATAGCCTCAGGATTTGATGGCTAAATATGACTTCACATTTTTTACAGTAAGTTAGGCTTTCATCATTATGTTAATTTCCCTTCTGGAATCCCTGTGATGGACTTCCAGAATGTTATTTACTTGCTCCATGTATGCTCAGACACTCAGATCTCTCTTTTGGACATGACTTATGCACCGTTTGAATCAACACCATTTATTTTTATGCCATTATTTACTTCCCACTATTCAATCAGAGGAATTGATTAGATCCATGCTGAAACTCCAAATGTATATTGAGATTATATAGCAATATTTATTGACTGTATACTTAAGGTCCTGGAAAGAAATGAAAGTATAGTGTAAAGAATAATTTAAAACTGCCTACTATGCACACTGGTTTGAAGATCTTAAAAGCTAACGTAACTTTGGTAATTCCTCTGATATTAGATCATTTCTCAGTTCCTGTCACTGCCTTTTTCCTCTATCTATGAGAAATGACCATGCATTTATCATTATTCCTAAATTTTAGCTGAACCAATTCCTGAGAAATGGTTTCACATCACCTCAACTCACATATGCCTCTTATTTATTCTGAATTATTTATTTTTGTTCTGAGATTTGCTTATTTGAAGATATTTTAAGAGTGGAAATTTACTTTTCTCACAATAAATTTCAATCTATTCCCAGCAGGGATACTTGTCTTATGCTTCATGATATCAATTCCATCAGAACAAGGTATCAAAGAGTATATTATTTATTAAGTATGAACTTGTAAATCAATCAATGGTTTTCATAACTTCATTTTCTAATCAATTATTCATATAGAACTCATACATCTCTATTGAATCAAACTCAAGTTTGATAGCAGAGTTTGGTATAAATATATTCTCAAATTTCTTCTAAAAAAACAACAACAAACAAATTTTCAGAGACAGAACACTGACTATGGTATGGACAAGGAGTTGTCTTATAAAGAATTAAGCTGCTTGAAACCACAGCATCTTAAAATTTATTTTCCTAACTATGACCTCTTGAGTGATTTTTCTGGAATAAAGAAAAAGCTACTTCAAGTGCATTTCTAAATATCCATCAATAATTATCAATAATTTTAGTATTTGTGTTATTCCTGGATCATTTTTTAAGAGTTCTGCCATTGAAACAAGTATTTCAAATTGCTAAGGTAAAGTTTCAATCAAGTTAGCCTCCTGCTTTAACAGTTTAAATGTTCTTTCAAATTTATACATATATTCATTCCATGGAAAGTAAAGAGGTGAACAGCAGGCGCAAGACTGTACTCACTTATGCATAAAAATAACTGACAGATAACTCATTCAACAAATAAGACAAAAATAGATGTCAAGTTAATATGCATGAAATACCACTATTCCACCTTTTTCCCTTAATTGTAGAATCAAAATGTAGAGAACTAGCCATCTATTATGACTTTCTTTCTGAAAGGTTAATATCAAATAATGGTATTTTTAACTCTCAAGTTAATAACTTTTCACTGTTCATATCCTAACTCAAATATCTTTCCCTGAAGCATGAATTTATTGATTTCCCTTGTTTTCAAATCAGTTATTACTTAACATTTGTTTTTCTGAATATTTGATTACTAATTAGCTCTAGAACAGCACTGATATGTAATTTGCATAAAGACAAAAATTGTATATGTTTGTCCACACAATTGTATCCCCAGTGCATAACATATTCCCTGGAACATACAGTTTATTCAGAAAATATTTTTGAATATATGGTGAGTCACAGAATGAGTATAGAGGTAAGTATTATCACTGATATGCAGCTTTGTATTTCCTGGACATAACGTAAATCCATTACATGTACTAAGCCATTTATCCTTATACAGCTCTAAGAGTTGGTCCTGTTATTACCTATAATCACATGTAGAACAACAGAGACACATAAAAACTCTAAGGAATATGCTTAAGCCCATATAGTTCTTAAGAGTGATACCAGGATTCAAACCTAAACACAGGGGCTACAGGGTCCCTGCTTTTAAGTACTTTAGTACATAGAATGCAAGAACAGAATGTTGTTTTTACTTTGCTAATGTCATTATCAGGCCTGGGAAAATGCTTAAGGAGGTAGTAAAGGTCTTCATTTTGTCAATGTTTGAAGTAAGAGGGTAAAAATGGAACTACGTAAGAAATATTAGAAAATTAATTTCCATTGGTTTTGACAAATCATTCAATTGGTTGATATATGTAGAATTTGCTGTTTTTGAGCCTTAGTGATACATAACAAAGACATTAAAAGAAGAAATAAAATTAATTTTAAAGAAGATGAAGCTAATGAGAACAACTAAAACAGGGGAAGACGAAGAGAAGATTGTAAAAGAAATGGATGAGACCAGTTATACTTACAATGACATTCCATTATATTTTCAATGTGCAATACTAAAACCTTGATAGATATTGTACAGGAAAATGTGGATTTATCCACAAAGGTGATATTTAAAGTTACAACCATGAATAAGATTCAAAAGGAAGTGAAGATTCTCTAATTTAACATTTGATTTAGAAATCTGCAAAGTACATATCCTCAAACTTAACAATTTAAAAAAGCCATTAATCTTCCACAGCCGCTGTGCCATTCTTCATTCTCAGCAATGGAGTTTTCCTATTTCTTCACATCCTTTCCAACACTTATAGTTTTCTCTGTCTCTTTTTTAAATAGTGACCATTCTATGAGGTTTGAAATGATATCTCAATGTAGTTTTGATTTACATTTCCCTAAAAGCTGGTGATGTTGACCATCTTAACATGTGCTTTTTAGTGATCTGTATTTTCTCTTTGGAAAAGTGTCTATTCAAGTCTTTTGCCCATTTTTAATCAATTTTATTTAAATGTATTCATATAACATAAATTCATCTAAAGTGTACAATCAATGATATTTGGTATAAACAGAGTTGTCCATTCATCACTGCAATCAATATTAGAGCATTTTCATTACTTCAAAAAGAAATAAAAAAGCTTTCTCTTAGTAGTTACCTCTCAATCCCTCCATCATTCCTCTGCCCTACATAACTGCTAAGCTATTTCCATCTCAATTCATTTGTATTTACATTTTGTATAGATGGAGTCAAACAATAGGTAGTACTTTGTGTCTAAATTTTTTCACTTAGCACACTTCCTTTTTATTATCGTTGATGGAAAAATATTAATGTATCACTATTCCTTATAGTCCATATTTTTCTTTGGTTCTATATTTCCCACTAATTTTTGCATGTTAATCTTCTATTCTGATATTTTGCTGAACTTGTTTATTAGGCCTGATAGCTTTGTTTTAGATTTTTCAGGGCTTTTTATAAATAGGATAGTGTCATCTACAAATACCGAGTTTTGCTTCTTCCTTTCCAATTTGGATGCCTTTTGTTCTTTTCCTTTTCTAAGTGCTCTGGCAAGAACTTCAACACAATTTTGAATAAGAGTGGTGACAGTGGGCATCCTTGTGTTATTCCAGATCTTAGAGGGAAAGATTTTAGCCTTTCACCATTGAGTATAATATAGCTTTGTGTTTTTCATACATGACCATTATCATGTTGAAGAGGTTTCCTTCTATTCCTAACTTTGAGTGTTTTCTATAATCAAGAAAGGATGCTGAACTTTGTTGCATGCTTTTTCTGTGTTGATAGAGATGATCATAATTTTGTTCCTTTTATCTATTAATGTGGTATGTTACATTAATTGATTTCCTTATGTTGAACCACCCTTGCATACCTGGAATAAAGCCTATTTGATCAGGGTGTATAATTCATTTGATATGCTGTTGAATTTAATTGATATGTATTTTTTTTGAGGATATTTCATCCAAGTCCATTAAAGAGATTGGTCAGAAATTTTATTTTCATGTAGTATGTTTGTGTAGCTTTAGTATTAGGATGATGTAGCATCATAGAATCAGTTTGGTAATGTTCCTGCTTTTTCAAATTTTTGGAAGAGTTTCAGCAAGATTGATATTAGCTCTTTTTGGAATGATTGGTAGAATTCACCTGTAAAGCCATTTGTTCCTGGGCTTTTCTTGTTTGGGAGGTTTTTGATATCAGATTCAATCACATTACCTGTCATTGGTCTATTGAAGTCTTCTGTTTCTTCTTTCATCAATGTAGATTGTACAAGTGTGTCTAGAACTTAGATTTCATCTAAGTTTTGTTATGATTGATGAAAAAAATTTAAATACTCTTAACTATGGTTCATAGTTTACATTAGTTGTATTTTCCCCATATACCACCTTATTATTAGTAATGTGTACTTATGAAGTATGTTTATTGTAGTTCATGGAAGAACATTCTTTTATTTGTACTAGTAACCACCGTAATCATTAACAACCAGGTTCACTATGTTATACACTCCCAAGTATATCCTCTAGCTTTCCTTTATTGACATATATGACCCTGAACTTTCCCTTTCAACCACAATCATATCCATGAATCATTGATGTTAATTATATTCTCAATAATATGTTACCATCACTTCTAAACATTTCCAAATCTTTTCAATCAATCTTTAGAACTGTGAAGGACAGTTTGGTGGTTCCTCAGGAAGCTAAGCATAGAATTTCCATATCATCTGACAATCCCAATACTAAGTATATACCCAGAAGACTCAAAGCAAGGCGACAGACAGATATATGCACACAAATGAACATATTAGCATCATTCACAATTGCCAAAATGTGGAAGCAACCCTGGTGTACATCAACAGATAAATGGGAAAACAGTATGTGTTATATACATATGATAGTATATTATTCAGCAGGAAATAGGTATGAAGTCTTGATGCATTTGACAACATGATGAACCTCAATGAATTTATGTTGAGTAAAATAAGCCAGACATAAAAGGAAAAATATAGCCTGATCTCACTGAAAGTGCGTAGACTTATGGAGTTAGAGTCTAGAAGATAGGTTACCAAGAGATGGAAGGGAAATAGAGATTGGTGAGCTGATGTGTAATCTGTGCAGAATTTATAATTAAGTTGATTATAATGGTTCCAAAATGGAGAGAGGTCATGGTGGTGCAGTGAAATGAGTGTAATTAATAGTGCTGAAGTGTGAGTATGAACATGTTTGAAAGGGGACATTTTGGGCTGTACATGATGCTAGAACAAACCTAGGCAATAAAACAGGTGACTTCACTCTGAACTGAAGACTGTGGTTAAAAATACAAATAAAAGAATATTCTTTCAGGATCTATAACAAAGTCACCTTACTAGTACAAGGTGTTGATAATGGGGTGATATTTAGGGAAATTTTTTCTTAAAACCTACTTCTTTCATATATTAATGTATTTGCCTTGTAATTGGTATGTTTTTACTATAGATAGAGGCCCACACAGTAGCTAATAAAATATTAATCATCCATCCTGGGGAAGCCTTGCTTTTTTCTCAAACAAAATAGCAAAAAATATCTGGAGTATATAAGAAAACACACCAAATTTGCCAGAGCCACCTGGCTTGTGGTTGTGACAGCTGTGTCTCCTCATCCCCCCACATCACCACTGCAACCATGCCTGGAAGTCTGCTTCTCCAGGGATGGCCAATACCACCATCAGCTACCTCCATTTTCATGACTATCTGGGAGATTTATGGGGCATTCTCTTCTCCCAGTCCTGGGATTTTACCCCAGAGTGCACAACAGAGCTTGGCAGAGCTATAAAGCTGGCACAAGAATTTACCATGAGGAATGTTAAGGTGATTGCCCTTTCAATAGATAATTGGAAGATCATCTTGCCTGGAGCAAGGATATCAATGTGTACAATGGTGATGTGCCCACAGAAACATTATCTTTTCCCATCATCAATAATAGAAATTGGGACCTTATTCCTGTTGAAAATACTGGATCCAGCAGAGAACAAAAAAGGCATACCCGTGACAGTTTATTTGGTGTTTATTTTTGATCCTGATAAGTAACTAAAGCTGTCTATCTTCTATCCAGCTACCACTGAAAGGAACTTTAATGAGATTTTCAGACTAGTTACCTCTCTCGAGCTGTTGGCAGAAAACTACCCCAGTTGATTAGAAGGATGGAAAGAGTGTGATAGTCCTTCCAACCATCCCTGAAGAGGAAGCTAAAAACCTTTTCCCTAAAGGCATCTTCACCAAAGAGCTCTCATCTGGTGATAAATACCTGAATACACTCCTCAGGCTTAAGTCTCTCTAGGAAGTTTGTGCTGGAGCTGCTTACGTAGCACAGTGAGCCAGAGCATACCATCTGCCAATCATGTTTTCCTGCAGCAACTCCATAAAAACTTGATCACAGCCAAGGTCTTTAGATTGCTATACTACTGGCTTATTAAATCAAAATAACACTAAAATTTCTTGGGATTCTTTACTCTGTACCTTCACCAGTTTTCTATTCTGTTAATTTAGCTCTATACTCTGCTGGCTCTCTATGAAATATATTCTCTATTTTGGACTGGAATCTGATTCGTGGCTTTGTGATCAAGTCTAAGTATCATTGATGCTTGAGAAAGCCTTTTTTCCTCCTTTATACAATGGCTCAGCTTAGTATAAATAGCTGTCTTGGATCAAATCCTGTCTTCTGATAGCCATTTTGGGGAGTAATAGAACTTGAACTTGAGCTTCAACTTTCTTGGTAAATGCCAAAGTATATAACACAAGAACTTTGAGTAGACCAGATATTCTTCAACATTAAGTGTTCTAACAACAGCTGGGGGTGGGGGAACTTTTCTATTCTGTACTTGTCCAAATGAAGTGGGAAGAATGAGAGGAAGGATTTTTTTAAAACTATGTCCTATAAAGAGAAACTTTTGCAATAAATTTCTGTCAAAATGGGGAAACAAACAAACAAAAAATGTCAACCCTTAACTGACAAGGATGTATACCAGAAAGTGAAAGCTTGTATAACATGTGTCATATGACCTTCACACACAACAATATTTCTATGCATTAATTTGCTCTAAAATGTGATAAACATAAAAGAGCATACCTTGGATATTGAAGAAAGTATGACTTAAAATGTTTTATATAGAACTGTTCCTCCAGTGGGTGAATATTTTCTGAATTTTGCTGTTTTGGATTGTGTAACAGTTTGGTATTGTTTATGAATTCCAATAACAGATATTGGATTGTGTTTGTAAACTGGTCTGCTCCACTGAGTGAGGAGTTCAATTAAAGGCCATGACTACTGACAGAAAGCAGGCCGCCTTGGTATGTATGGGACAGGTGTCTCTAGTCTCAAGACACTAAGATAAGATCTGATAGGAGCCTGGTGGAGAAGCATTCTGTGCTTCAAGCAGTGTATTTAGCATATGTCAGATAATGATTAACAATGTCTGTTACTTGCAGGAATGTAAAGAGAACTGAACCTTTAACCCTAAAGACTTGCAGACTTTAGTAACCTGTAGCCCATCACGTATCTATTGCCTTTGCACATGCGCACGCATGTTCTAAAGCTAAATAAAAGCCACGATATTTTATGCAGCAGCACTCTCCTCTCCTTGGATGGAGGGTCCCCTGACCCTAGCTATCTCTTGTCAGGAGCTCCTAGGTCTGCTGCTCACTGACCAAAAGAAAAGTTGCATTTTCAGGTCCCTGTGCAGGGTGCCAAATGTTGATGTTCTGAAACTAGGCCTATGAAAACGTTGCCATGGATGAAAAAGGATGAGAAAGAAACAAGAGATAGTTACATCTTTGAGATCATCAGGGAAATGGGGAATCAGCAGTCAAATTTTGAAGAGTACTCTAGAGTGTTAAAAACTTTATTAAAAAGCACTGGTGTGACTATTGAATCCTCAGCTTTTAAGGAACATTTTTCTCCTGTACAGAAACATTGTTATTGGTTTCAGCCACAAGGGCAGGATATTTTAAATCTGAAACAATCGAAGTTAGTCATGAATGCTTTAAAAAGGGCTTATCAAAAGGGAGAGATAATTCCCATGTATGGTCTTTGTATAGCCTTATTTCTGTTGCTATTGAACCATTACAATCAGATGAAAATGAAGATAGCAAAAAGGATACTGCTATTGCTGGACTGATAGCAGAATGAACTGATGTTGATTTTAATGAAAATATATATGGAAAAATTCAGGAACAGCCAAAAACAGATAAGCTCATACCTTCTAAAAGGGAAGAAAAGAAAAAGAGAGTTTATGGAACTTTTCCAGTGGTCATGAAGTCGTCCAATCAAAAAGGTGATTTATTGTCTTTTGAACCCATGCCTGAGCCTCCTAAGGTATCTGCTGATCCATTTTTTATGACATTTGATGACCCTCCAAAAGTTTCTGTTTTTGTGCTGGCACTGTCCTCTTCAATTATGAAAAGCATAGCACAGGAAAGTAGAGAAGGAGATTCAGAGGCTATGGCAACTTTTTTCTGCTTTTCCAGTAACAGTTACTCAAATTCCAGTAGATGCTCAAAATCCCCAAAGAAACGTAAAATTTGATCATGCTCCTATTCCTTTTAAAACTATCAAAGAATTAAAACAAGCATGTACTCAATATGGTGTAAATTCTCCTTATACTCAAGGATTGGTGCAAGGAATGGCACAAGCAGACAGATTAATACCCTGGGACTGGGATTTGTTAGCTTGAGCTGTTCTTAATTGGGCAGAATTTTTACAATTTAAAACTTGGTGGGCTGATGAAGGTAATATTGTAGCATGACAAAATAAACAGCAAAATCCACCAGTGCCCATTACTGCTGAACAAATATTAGGAATAAGTCAATGGGCTGAGGTTCCTCGTCAAACGCAATATGATGATGTTGCCGTTGTACAAGTTCGATTGTGCTGCCTAGCTGCCTGGCAATGAATCTCCACCCCTGGACAGACTGTACAATCATTTTCAAAAGTTCTTCAAGGAAATGTTGAACCCTATATTGAATTTGTAGCAAAGCTGGCAGACATAGTTAACAAGACAGTAACTCAATCCGAGCTTAGAGAAATGCTTATTCAAATGTTAGCTTTTGATAATGCCAAGAGTGAGTGTAAAAAGGCATTATGTCTGATAAAGGCAACTGGAGGCACTTTACAGGATTGTATAAAGGCATGCCAAGACATTGGATCTAATGCATATAACATGAACCTTCTTGCAGATGCTATAAAGGGACGTACTCCTATTACTCCTATGGTTAATACTTTAAATTGCTTTAAATGTGGGAAACCAGGTCATATGAAAAAAGATCGCTGAGCCAAAACTAGTGTCAGTCCTCCATCTAGCGGCAATAATAGATCAATACCAACTCATCTGTGTCTGATATGCCAGAAAAGGTTACACAGTGGGCCAATGAATGCCTTTCTAGTTACTGTAAGAATGACAGTCTCATTAATAAGTCAGGAAACTTCCAAGAGGGCCTTGCTCAGGGTCCTCAGACAAACAATATGAGCACATTTCCCAACCTAGCTCAAATCTACCTGGTCAGCAATGGAGCCGCTCACTCTGCCATGTAACACAGCTAAAAGCAGCTATCAAAGGCAATGCAGCTTTCAATCTTCCCTCAGCTGAAACTAAGCTTATTACTCCTTCATTGGGTATACAAAAAATAAGGACAGGAATTAAAGGGCCTATCCCCCAAAATAATGTAGGTTTCATTATTGGTTGTAGCAGTCTTACAACCAAAGGTGTTTTAGTGCAAACCGGGATCATTAACTTTGGCTTTGATGGAGAAATTTGTGTATTAATACAAACTTTAACTCCCTATCAAATTGAATCGGGAGATTGTATAGCTCAACTTCTTTTATTACCATATCATAAACCTCAATCTTGGCCTATAAAACGTACAGGAGGATTTGGTACCACTGGGCATAAAGTTTATTGACAAACAGCAATTGGAGATGAAAGGCCTGAAATTACCATAAAAATAAATGGAAAGATATTTTTAGGATTAGTGGTTACTGGAGCTGATGTCTCTATAATTGCCAAACGATATTGGCCACAAGCTTGGACTTTACAAAAGTTGCCTACAGTTTTCACTGGCATTGGCACAATGACAGATGTTTATCAAAGTACTCAGATATTTAAGGTAGAAGGTCCAGAGGATCAAGAAGCTGCTCTGCAACCTTATGTTGTGGATGTAGGACTTAATTTATGGGGAAGAGACTTATTATACCAATGGGGAGCTTATTTGAATATTCCTCACATTTCTGATACAGCTAAACATCTTATTACTCAAATGCAATATGCTCCCCCTTCCTGACCTGAGGCATGACTTATTAGAGACTACCATGGCCTAGGATATTCAAATTTAGAATAGGGTCTACTGTTGCAAAGGGCTTCTTATTACCTTTAAAATGGCTAACAACCAAACTTATATGGGTTGAACAGTGGCCTCTTCCAAAAGAAAAGGTAGAAGCCCTGAAAGGATTAGTACATGACCAGTTAATGGCAGGGTATATTGAACCCTCTACAAGTCCATGGAACTCTCCAGTTTCTGTAATTAAAAAGAAATCTTGCAAATGGCACATGGTGACTGATTTTAATGAAATTAACAAAGCTATTCAACCTATGGGATCTTTAAAGCCTGGTTTGCCATCCTCAACTATGATTCCACAGAATTGGCATATTGTTATTATTGATTTGAAACATTGTTTCTTTACTATTCCTCTCAATCTAAATGATAGAGAAAATTTTGCATTTAATACTATACCTTCTATTAATCACTCAGCTCCTACTGAAAGATATCATTGGAAAGTTCTACCTCAGGGAATGATGAACAGTCCTACATTATGTCAATCCTTTGTTCACATTCCATTATAAATTTTATGAAAACAATTTCCCAATGCTATGATTATTCATTATATGGATGATATTCTTTTTGCCACTGAGCAAACTTCTGAGCTGAAACAACTATTTCATCTGGCTAAAGAAATTCTTCCTCAACATGGGTTACAAATAGCAGAAGAAACATTAAAAAACAAGCTCCTTTTCAATATTTGGGCCATACTATTAATTGAAATATTATAACTCCGCAAAAGGTCCAGTTTAAAACTGATCATTTACGTACTTTAAATGATTTTCAAAAATTATTGGATGATATTAATTGGGTACGGCCTACTTTAGGAATTCCAACTTATGCTTTAACTAATCTTTTCAATACTGTAACAGGAAACTTTGACTTAAATAGCCCTGACATTTTGAGCCCAGAAGCAAAAGAGAAATTAAAATGGTTGGAAAAAAGAGTACAAAATAGCCAACTAACAAGGATAAATATGAATCTTCCAGTTTCACTTTAATATTTCCATCTTGCCATTCCCCTACTGGGATACTTTGGCAAGAAGAGTGCATAATGGACTGTATATTCTTACCCAACAAAGATGCAAAAAAACTTTTTACTTATCCTGAAAAAGTTACAGCAATAATATCAAAAGGCCGTATTCGCCTGAGACACCTTATGGCTAGAGATCCCGATAAAATCATACTGGACCTTACAAAGCAGGAGCTTTCTCAGCTCTGGCAGTTCTGTAACTCTTTGTAAGTGGCCTTAGCAGATTTTATTGGAACAATTGATAATCATTTCCCAAATTCAAAATATTTACAGTTTTTAAAACGTACTTCATGGATTCCTCCTAAGGTTGTCAAACAACAAGCACTCTCTGCTGCACTTACTTGCTACACTGATGGCAGCAGTAATGGAAATGCATGCTATTTAGGCCCAACTACAAAATCTTGGGAAACAACTTATTCATCTGCCCAAAAGGTGGAACTAATGGCTGTTGTTCAATTGCTAACTGATATTTCTGAGCCTTTAAAAATTTTGTCTGATTCTGCTTATGTCTGTCACGTTGTTTGTCATATAGAAACAGCTCAAGTAACTCCAATTTCTGAATTAGAAGTTCTTTTCCTACAATTACAAAAAACTGTTTGTGAATGATCTAATCCAATTTACATTACTTATATTTGTTCCCATTCTCAACTTCCCAGCCCAATCGGCTTCACAAAATGATTTGGTAGATAATCTTATTGTTCAAACCGAAACTGCTGCTGATTATCTTAAACTTACACATACTAATGCTTCTGGCTTATGTCATAAATATCCCCACTTAACATTAAAAGAAAGTAAAAATATTGTTAGACAATGTCCTACTTGTGGGCCCATGAATACCCCCACTTTCTCTCCAGGAGTAAATCCCCATGGAGAACATCCTAATGAAATTTGGCAAATGAATGTTACAAACTTCCCTCCTTTGGCTGCCTTCAATATGTACATGTAATCATGGACACACTTTCTAATTTTATTTGGGCAACTGCTCACGCTGGTGAAAAGGCCTCACATGTACATTCGCACTTATTACATTGTTTTACAGTAATGGGCATGCCAGCACAACTAAAAACTGATAATGGGCCTGCATATCTTAGTCAATCCTTCAAAATATTTTGCAGTGACTGGAACATTAAATGTGTTACAGGAATTCCATATAACCCCCAAGGATTATATGGAATTATAAGCAATAGTAGAAAAAAGCAATCACTTAGTAAAATTAATGTAGCAAAAACAAAATGGGGGAGATGGAGGAGAATCTGCTAAAGACAAACTATCTAAAGCATTGCTTACCTTAAATTTTCTTAATAGACAACAAATTTCTTATACACAGCAGCAGAAAGACAATGGGAGGTTAATAAAAAGAATGAAAGTTTTAAAAATGTGGACCACCAATATATTGGAAAAATGAAACAACCAATAAATGGGAAAAAGGAGAGGTAAAGATTTGGGGCTGAGTTTTTGCTCTTGTCATTACAAAAACAGGAGAACAGTAGTGGATCCTCTCCAGAAGAATCAAGCCTAGAGTTGAAGATGCTGCCGAAACTTAAACTATGGACATGGTGATTTCACACTGGATTAACTATATGTAAAGTATTAGGTCAAGGTAAGATACCATATCATAATTACACTTACTGGGCATACATTACCAACCCACCTCTTTTAGAACTGTTAACCTGGGCTGATGAGTCTTACCCAATTTATCTTAATCAATCTCACCATTTTCCAGGACTTATAGACTTATGGCTACCCTTAAAGGCAAAAGAAGAAGGGAAATTTAGAAAATTTAACTTTACCTTTTATAGACCACCCTCTTTGTATTGCGCATGATTCTTCATGCATGCTACCTCAAAATCACAGTGTAGTTTTAACAGAAAAATCAAACTCAAATTTATATTCTCATTTTCCCTTCTTTACCATATAAATCACAAAACATGGTAAATTTTACATGTCCCTCTCAAAACAGATTATTAAATGACAAATGGAATGTATGTCATGGTTTTACAGAGCTTGTGTTGTTTAATGATTTTTATGGAATTGTAAAGGAATGAGCCCATATAGGAATGCCAAAGCCTGTTAAAAACACAACCATATCTCTGTTCATTAACAATTAAACAATAACCACTAATGACAGTAATCCTTATTTCTGGAATTTTGGTAATATGGCACTTACTAACGGCTCATTAAATTGGATAGATCAAGGAAGATTTATTCCACAAATGTGGGACACTAAACTTAACAAAACCCAAAATTATTTGTGGAAATTATTTTTGAGAACTGGCCCAATTTTTGAATGGCAAGGCAATAAAACTAATATATCCAGTTTAAAAAGAAAATCAACTCAATTTCTTACAGTATGTGTATGAGATCCTACCGATTTTATCATTGAAAAAGTAACTTTTGGTGAAAGGAATGTTAGCTGCTCCAATTGCTCTTTATTTACATGTCTTAAGAATTCATATTTGCATGAAAAGCAAACTCTTTATAGCAAGAAGAAGAAAAGGACTATGGTTACCGGTTGAGATGACCAGACATTGGCAACAGTCTCCAGAATCCCAGTTGCTGTGGCACTTCCTTGGACATTATTAAAAAAGAACTAAAAGACAGATTGGATTTTTAATAGCAGGAATTTGGGGACTGATTGGCATCATAACTGCTGCAACCATCACTGGCACAGGCCTGCAACCAGGAGTCCAGACTCAACAATATGTTAAGGACTGGCATAAAAACACAAGTGAGATGTTGCATAGCCAGTTTCACATTGATATGGAACTGAATAATTGTATGAATGATCTTGAAACAACTATTATACATTTGGGTAATCAAATCTATAATTTAAAGAGCTCTTAAATGTGATTGGAATGAAAGTTGTTTTTGTATTACTCCTTTGCCGTATAATAATAGTGAGCATGATTGGGAAGAAGGAAAAAATCATTTGATTGGATATAAGCATAATATTTCTTTAGATATTTTAGAAGTGCAAAAGAAAGTGTTGAGCATGTCTCAAAATGAATTGATAGAAACCCCTGGTGCAGAATTTTGGAATTAATTGTCTGAAAATTTAAATACTGTCTATCTGCTTCACTGGTGGAAACAAAATACAGCTCAAATATCATTTTGGATTGGAATAGGAATTATTGTTGTATGCATTTTAATTTTTTGTATTTTCAAGGGTAGAGTAAAAGCATATATTCATAGAAAAAAATGAAAAATTGAATCAGGTAAATGCATATATGTTAAGAAACTTAGCCATGGAAAACTAATTTTACAGTATTTGTGATAGAACGTAGTATACTAACAACCCCTTGCTTTTACTCTTAATAATCTACATAAAAATATACATATAAGGAATCTGAAGAAATATAAAATATAAATGAAATTGCCTTCCATGTAAGAGCTCAGAAGCTTGACTGGTACCCAATGACGGGTAAGATTCTCAGAGGAGAGTAACCTAAGACAGGCACATTCACAAGAGACTATGGAAGAAGACAAGTGTGACAAGAGATCACCTTGTATCATCTTATATAATGGTTCCTATAGTC
Organism: Tolypeutes matacus; assembly: GCA_026826555.1. Lineage (NCBI taxonomy): Eukaryota > Metazoa > Chordata > Mammalia > Cingulata > Chlamyphoridae > Tolypeutes > Tolypeutes matacus. The sequence goes on along the minus strand of JAKSZT010054371.1, from coordinate 293,040 downwards.
TCCACTTAAAAAATTAATTAATAAAAAAGAGGGAAATGAAGATGGTCAATTAGAGGGCATGACTACTGACAGAAAGCAGGCCGCCTTCGTATGTATGGGACAGGAATCTCTAGACTCAATACACTAAGATAAGATCTGGTAGGAGCCAGGTGGAAAAGCATTCTGTGCTTCAAGGAGTGTATCTGCTATATGTCAGATAATGATTAACAAGTTCTGTTACATGTAGGAATGTAAGGAGAACTGAACCTTTAACCCTAAAGACTTGCTGACTTTAGTAATGTGTAGCCCATCACGTATCTGTTGCCTTTGCACATGCGCACACGTATTTTCTTTGTTCTAAAGCTAAATAAAAGCCACGATGTTTTATGCAGTGGCTCTCTCCTCCCCTTGGATGGAGAGTCCCCCGACCCCAGATATATCTTGTTTCTTTCTCATCTTTTTTCATCCACGGCACCATTTTCATGGACCTAGTTTCAGAACATCAACATCTGGGCATATTAGATTTTCTTATATTCAGAGGATTCACTTTTACTTTAATAAATCAATATTAGGTCTTTTATTTGACCACATCTTTAGGATGTGCAGGGTTGAGTCCCCAATTCCTTAGTGGGAATAAAACAGACCTCTCACACAAAAGTAAATACATGAAGAAGAACAGAGAGAGTTGAGTTTTGGAAGTTGGAGCCCCAGGGAGACAATGATCCATTCACCTGATACTTTTCAGCTGAAGAGACCAGAGTACTGAGCAGCTGACCTTAGGAAAGAGATAAGTCCTTCAGCCTACAAGTGATAGGGTGAGAGGCTGGGCCCATGGAATCTTAAGAGGAAGAGAAAGGCTGAACTCTCACAGACATCACCTGTCATATTGGATAAACATGTGATAAATGACTTTGAGTGAGAAAGTACCTTATATGATACCTAAAGTTGGACTCTTTAGGGCCTTGTGACTGTAAGCTTCTACCCCAAATAAATACCTTCTATAAAAACCAACAGAATTCTTGTACTTTGCATCAGCAGCCCTTTGGCTGATGAATACAGATGGCAAATGAAATCCTTTGCTAGAACTGGAAAACAAAACAAAACAACAGCAACAACAAACAGGCCAATATGCCAAGCCCTCTACCTTAATGCTTGTAATTATGAACCTTATTCCTTTAAAAATGAAATTTAGCCTAATATTTAAGCTATTAAGAATCCTTTATTGTAATTGTAAAATAAATAGGAAAATAGATCAAAAGAGATTACCAATTTTAAACAAAAGTGCAAAGCCAGTTTACATTTAACATAATCAATTATAAAAAAAATAGAATAGCAACACACATTTATAAATATAAATAATAATTCAAATATAATAAAAATTAATTATAATTCTATTTTTTTATATTATAGCTCTAACTATTGGATATAATCTCTAAGAATGAAATAAATTACTCATTTAGTCATTTAATTTCCATTTAGGCCATACTTCTTTCTAGATACTCACATTTCTATTTGGGAATTCTTCACATCTTTTTAGAATGAATTAAAAGAGATAACAATTTGCCAACTCACAGTTTTATGAGGCAGAAAAATTCAAAGTCTTGTTCAAAAGCAGTCATGTTAAATCATTTTTGATCCAGATAGATTATCTTAATAAAAGAGTATGAATAAGAAATGGTTAAAAAAAAAAAAAAAGGAAGAATTTAAAAATCATCTCTTCTCCAGCCCTCCTCAATTAAAAGCAAGTGTTTATTTTGTATGAAAAAAATTACAAAATACTGATCACAGGAAAAATTTGCCAGTTGCACTAAGTAATTATTGTTCATATACTATAATTTTGTTATTTTATATTTATCTGGTCTACTCCAGCTCTTTTTTGGTGAATATTTTCATGGAATACATTTTTCAAACCCTTCACTTTTAATCTGGCAATGTACTTTCATGTGATGTAGGTCTCTTGTAGATAAAACATAGACAGCTTATATATTTTTTTATCCATTCTATCAGTCCATGTCATTTAATGGGGGAGTTCAATACATTAATTTTTACTGTTATTACTATAAAAGCATTACTATTTTCTTTTTCTTTTTTTAAAATTTATTGAAGTATATCACTCATACATGAGCATACATAAACAATAATTATATAACAATAGTTGTGAACTTACAAAACAAATATATATAACATCATACAGGGCTCTCATACCTCACCCTACCACCAATACCTTCCATTGTTGTTAAACATTTTTAACTAATGATTAAAGAGCAACCTCAGAAAATTACTACTAATTAAATTATTTTCCCCCAACCCACCCAATTATTATTATTATATCATTTATACATGAACATACATAAACAATTAGTGTAAGTTGTGCACTTACAAAGCAAACATTCATAACATCATACAGGGGTCCCATTTATCAACCCTCCACCAACACTTTGCATTGTTGTGAGAAATTTGTTACAAATTATGGAAGAATATTGTAAAAATCTTACTACTAATTATAGTTTTTATTTTACATTTGGTGAATTTTCCCCCCAACCTACCCTATTATTATTTTTTAAATATATTTTTATGATAGAAGTTGTAAAGTTACAAAAAAATCATGCACATATGCAGAATTCCCAAACAACACCCCTCCATCAAAACACCACACCATGGTCGAACATTTGTTTCAGATTATAAGATAATATCATCCAATTACCAAGTCCATTGCATACATTTGGTACATATTTTCCATACTCCCCCATTATTAACACAGTAAATCTTTGGCGTAGATGCAAGAATATTACATTATTACTGTTAACCACAGTCCATAGGTCACTCCAGTTGTATTTTTCCTATGCTTCTCCACATTCCCATCACCCTGCTATAGAGATGTTCATCTGCTCTAGCTTGCAAAGGACACTCTTGCATCTGTATCATCAACCACAATTCTCATCCACATCTGGACTTACTGTACTATTCATTCCCTAGTTTATTCTCTAGCTTTCTGTCAATTGGCATTTACATCCCAAGATTAACATTTTCAGCCACATCCCCATTTATAAACCAGCTGTTACTCACTATAATATATTACCGCCAACTCTGTACATTTTCCAGATTTTTACGGTAAAGCTAATTAAAACTTCTACATACATTAAATATCAGTAATCCCTCTCCGTCCTCCTCTTATCTCCTTTAAGAATCCATCACCTACCACCAAGTTGTGAAGATATTTTCCTATATATTCTTCTTGCTTTTATACTTAGTTTTTTGACTAATTTTGAGTTAATTTTTGTGTAAGAAGTGAGATAGGGGTCCTCTTTCCTTCTTTTGCTATGTATATTCAGTTTTCTAGCACCATTTGTTGATCTGGGTGGGTTTGACAGGAAAATAAAAAATCACTTGACCATAGATGTAAGGGTCTGTTTCTGAACCTTCATTTTTGTTTCATTGGTTTATGTGTCTGTTTTTATGCCAGTACCATGCAGTTTTTACCATTGTAGCTAGGTAATAAAACTTAAAGTCAGGCAATGAGAGTCCTCCAAATATACTTTTCCTTTTTGAGATGTTTCTGGGTATTCAGGACTCATTACCCTCCCAAACAAATTTGAAAATCATGTTTTCTATTTATTTTTAAAATGCTGGAGGAATTTTTTTTTAAATCAGGATTGCATTGAATCTGTACATCAGTTTGAGTAGAACTGACATCTTAACAATATTTAGTCTTCCAATCCATGAACATGGAATGTTCTTCCAATTATTTAGGTCTTTTTTATTTCTTTTAACAATGAGTTGTAATTTTCTGAATACAAGTGCTTTACATTGTTGATTAAGTTTACTCCTGAATATATGGGTTTTATCTGTCATATTTTATTTTCATCACTCTTTTGACACTTTTAGTTACTTTTATTGACATCATCTTCATTTATAGACTCTCTTCCAGGCCTCTTTCTCCTGCCTTTTCTTTTCAAGCTGTAGCACACCCTTTAGTATTTCCTGCAAAGCAAGTCTCTTGGTTATAAACTCTCTCATTTTCTGTTTATCTGTGAATATTCTAAACTCGTCCTCATTTTTGAAAGACAATCTTGTTGGATAAAAGATTCTTAGCTAGAAGTTTTTGTCTTACAGTACCTTAAATACATCATACCACTGTCTTCTTGCCTCCATGGTTTCTGGTGAGGAATCAGCACATGATCTTATAGGGTATCTGGTACATATGTTATGCATTGCTTTCCTTTTGCTGCTCTCAGAATTCTTTCATTGTCTTTATCATTTGGCATTCCAATTAGTATGTATTGTGGCATTGGTCTATTCAGAATTTTTCAGATGGGAGTATATTGTGCTTCTTGGACACGGATATCTGTGTCCTTCAATAATGTTGGGAAATTTTCTACCATTATTTCTTCAAGTATTCCTTTTGCCCCTTTTCCTTTTTCTTCTTCTTTTGGGACACCCATGACAGGTATGTTTGCATGTCTCTTGCTGTCATTTAGTTCCCTGAGAACTTGTTCAAGTTTTTCCAATCTTTTCTCTCCTGTTCTTTTGTATGTTATTTTCAGAGGTCATTTCTTCAAGTTCACCAATCCTTTCTTCTGCCTTCTCAAATAGATATTATGTGCTTTTATATGATTCCAGTGTATTTTTAATTTCATTTATTGCACCTATCATTCCCATAAAATCTTCTATTTTTCAATATATGATTTCAAATTCTTCTTTGTGCTCATCCAATGTCTTCTTAATATCCTTAATTTCTCTAGCCATCTCATTGAGTTTATTAAGGACATTTGTTTGAACATCTATGATTAGTTATCTCAACTCCTTTATATCATCTGCAGGCTTATCTTGTCCCCTTTACTGGGCCATGTCTTTCTGATTCTTGGTGTGGATTGTAATTTTTGTTGGTGTCTTGGCATCTGGCTTACTAGAGTATTTATTCTAGGGGCTCTTTTTCTCTTCACTTTAGGGCTTCCTGCCCTTTCTCCTTTGCCTATTGTGTAGTAGGAGCCAAGGATGTAGTTGGTGCTATAAGCTGTGGAGGTTCAAGCAACCGTCATTGCCTCAAGAACCAAGGAAGTTTCCTCAACTTTCTCTTTTGCCAGCAGTAGGGACAGACCCACAGTATAGAATAATACAACTCATGGAAACCCAGACTGTGATTCCCCTGAGAAACTGATGAAGCTTCACACCCATTTCTCCCTTGCCTGGTGTGGGGATGGAGCTTCAGATGTGGGCAGCAATATATGCATTGCAGGTCCAAGATGACTACAGTTGCCCTGGTAGACTTCTGATTATTCAGTCTGTGTTTGCCAAATGTAACTGCAGTTACCTATATAGGCTGGTGCAAGACCTGCCAGCTTCCTCCCTGATAGAGGTGGGATTAAATCCTAGGCTAGGGCTGCAGGTCAATCTGAGTGAAAGAAACTAGTCTCTACCATCACTGTGATTTTCAGTCATCCCGGCTTCCCCTCATGCTGGGGGTGGAGTAAATATGGCGGCTCTTGGCCTCTTTTTGACCAGGACAAGTTCAAACTTTAGCTGTTCTTATTGTATACTTTAGCCAGCCAAATTTACTAATCAGTACCTGAAATCAGTGGTTAACTGTCTCTTCCGCCTCTATTTTTGGAAAATGGAGCTTCCAATCCCTGCCACACAATAGTTCATATGGTGGCTTGCACTGCCAAAGTAAGTTGATCATAAGCCTCTGTGAAATGACCTGTAGTTTCTCATAGAGGCTGGCACAGCTTCTCACAGCTTCCTCTCTGCACAAGGTTAGCCCACGGCTTAGGCTAGGGCTACAATCTGATCTTGATGGAAAGAAGTCAGAGCCTATCAGCATTGTAAATTTCAGTCAACCCTGCTTCCCCTTGTGTCAGGCACGGAGTTAAGATTGCAGCTACCAGCCTTTCTGACCTGGTTTGAATTTTAGCTGTTTTTAGGATTATACTTTAGTCTGCCAAATTTACAAATCAGTAGCTGAAGTTGGTGCCCAACCATATCTTCCTCACGCATTTTTGGGAAGTGGACCTTCCAATTATGACCACGGAACAGCTCCTGAGGTGGCTTGTGACTCCAGTGGAGGATGGGCACTGGTCTTGAGGAGTGGAATGCTCTACTAATGAATCTTCTCTATAGATGGGCAGTCTCCTTCGATTCTTTCAAGGATGTTTCAGGATGCACTTCTGGTCTCCTAGAGTCCCCAAACAACTGCTTTAGATAACTCTGGGTGATTACTAACTGTCTTGTAGCTGGAGCTGATTTTATGAGTTCCTTTTTCTGCTGCCATCTTCTGGTTGTCTTGTTCTTCATCCTAAAGTCATTACTTTCTTCATCTATTTTGTCCTTTGGCTCTCCGTTTTCGTATCATTCTATTGTCTATCTTTTTATTCTTTAGTTTACCATTCTAATTTATCTTCATTTATAAACTCTTCTCCAAATCTCTCTTCCTTGTCTTTTTCCTTTCAGGCTGCAACACTCATTTTAGTATCTCATGCAAATCTATTTTATATAAAATAGTTTAAAATATTATGGTAACATATTCTATCAGGTATGTTTGTTGAGAAGACATTGAACTCACCTTCATTTTTGAAGGACAGCTTTGTCAAATACAGAATTCTTGGGTGGCAGTTTTTGCACTTTCAGCACCTTAAATACACCATATCATTTTCTTCTCTCCTTCATGGTTTCTGATGAGAGATCAGCACTTATTCATATTTTACTTTTTTTGTGTGATTCTCTGCTTTACTCTTGCTGCTTTAGAATCTTCATCACTGGTATTTGTCATTCTGAATAGTAGGTGTCTCCATGTAGGTTATTCAGATTTATTCTGTTGGGGGTGCATTGTCCTTCTTGGATATTGATATTTATGTCCTTTATAAGGGTTGGGAAGTTTTCAGCCATTATTTCCTCAAATATTATTTCTGCCACTTTTCCAATCTCTTCTCCTTCAGGGACACTGATTATGAGAATATTTGTGTGTTTTGCATTGTCATTCATTTCCCTGAGATCCTGTTCTATTTTTTTCATTCTCATCTCTTTTTGTTCTCCTCTTTTCCAGTTCAGTAGTTCTGTCTTTGAAATCACTAATTCTGTCTTCAAGCAATTCAAATCTGCTCTTATGTGCCACCTATGTATTTTTAATCTCATCAGCGTATCTTTCATTCCCATAAGGTCTGTTACTTTTCTTTGCAGTCTTTCAAATTGTTCCTTGTTGTCTTCACATATCTTCTTAATGCCCTTTAATTCTTTATTCATATTTTCTTTAAATTCTTTGAAGTGATTTAAGAGCACTGTGTGATTTTCTCTGATTAATTGTCTTAAATGCTGTATCTCTTCAGGATATTTGGTTGTTTTTTGTTGTTGTTGTTGTTGTTTTTTTTTTTTTTTTTTTTTTTTTGGTCTGGGCCATCTCTCCCTGATTCCTAGTATAGACTGCAATTTTTTTTTTGATGTTTACGTATCTAAATATTTTGGAAAAATTACTCTGATGGCTAATTTCTCTCTCTTGCCTGTTTTTTTTCTCAGCTTTTCTTTGATATTTGGTTCAATTTATTTTCAGTCTTTAAAATTGCCAGGTTAAGTTTTCAAAATCAGGCTATGGACTTAGTAGTGGGGCACAGATTTTCTCCTAGGGGTTGGACACAGAAAGCATTAAGTTTTTATCCATGCAATTTCCAGACAGGCCAGTAGATGGCACTAGTCAGCATACCGTTCCACAGAGGTGTTTCAGTCTCAGCTTTTCTGTGTCCTTGTGTTGACACTCCAGATCAGAGATTCAAAGCTTGCTCTGCTGGCTGAGCTCACTGAAGAAAAGCACCCTCACCTCCCCTCCCTTCTCTCTTGAAACAGCTGACAGGGAGGAAGTTTTCTGTTCCCGCACTCAGTTGGCTGCAGTGAGCCACAGGTTTTACCCCAGCATAATATCTTGGAGGTTGGGGAGATGAGCCCTTCCCAGCCACTACAGGGTCTTGTTAACTGATGCTTGTCATTTCAGCTTCTTCATCTCCCTATACCCCACCCTACTAGGAATTGTGTATAACTGTCCTGGTCTGCTGACCCCCAAATCAGGTCCCTCAGACAGCCTTTGGTTCTTTCTCTATTGTTTTTGTGAGAGCATTCAGCAATGCTTGTTAGGCCATCACCATCTTCCCACAATCCTCTAGCCTAATTTTAATTAATGCTGAAGAATTACCTCCTGAAAACCTCTTTATTACTCAAATGTGGTCTCTCTCTAAGCCAAAAACAGAAAATCACCTTATTACCTTTCTCCTGATATGAGACATGATTCCCTGGGATGAGTCTCTGGCACTGAGGAATTATTGCTGAGTGCTAACCAGTGATAAATTTGAAAAAGAGCTTGACCAGAAGGGGGAAACATTCAATAAAAAAGATTTTATGGCTAAGAGATTGCAAGTTGTGAGGTCATTACGGAGGTTATGTTTATTCAGGTCTCAAGCAGATTTTACAAACTGGCGCAGTAAACAAAGCCTCAAACAAGAGTGCTCATGAGAGCTCTAGGGAGATCCAGATACTAAAAGCAAGTCACAGAATATCATAAAATCAACACCCCCTCAGTTGGCCTGATTTGGGAATATATGATAACCTATTTCCCCAATATAAAATAGTTATACTCATTTATAATTCCTGTACTTATAATTCTTCTCTTTTCATTTAAATCTGTAATTCTCAATATGTCCATTAAATATATCTCTAGATACTTAAATCTTTGTTTTGTTTTTTTTCATATGCTGAATGAGCACTGAATCCCAGCAGAGTTGCCGCCCACTCTTACTCTCCAGTTTTTCTGACTTGCCCTGGAAAATTGACAAAACAATGGTGATGAACCAGTCCCATCTCAAAACACAAGGAGTATCTAAAACTGCAAGCTAAATAATTCCTTCCTTCTGCCCCATAATATCTAAGTCACTTAACAGCCTGAAGCTTTCAGGGTGGACATCATCCCAAATCTCTCAATACTGAGGAATGAACAAATATAAGGGCATAGTGTAACCACAGTCAAAGGAAATTTACTGTTATTGTAGTTACTATATTGTGATAAAAGAAGATCTTGTAACACTGATAAAAAGATAGTAGTGGCCAGAGGTTCAGAAGGGAGGGGGAGGAATCAATAGGTGTAATACAGGGCATTTTTAGGGCAGTGAAATTGATTGGTATGGCACTGCAATGATGGACACATGACATTATATATTTGTCAAAGCCTAGAAAACTGTATAGCACAAAGTGTGAACAAAACTATAGAGTTTGGTTAGAAGAAAAACTTCAATATTGGTTCATCAATTGTAACAAATGTACCATACTAATGTAAGGTGTTAATAATAATGGAAACCATGTGTCTTGGTTTTGGGGAGGCCATATGGGAATTCTCTATATTTTTGGTGTAATTTTCTGTAAACTAACACATCTCTAAAAAATTAAAGTTTATTGTTACAAAAAAAGGTACTATACCAATCCTAAGGTCATGAAAATATTCTAAAATTGATTGTGGTGATAAATGTACAACTCTGTTATTATACTGAGACCCAGTCATTATATTGAGAGCCATTGATTGTACACTTTGGATGGATAGTATAATGTGTGAATAAAATAGTTTTAAAAAATCATTTAGTTACAAAATCTTAGCTTTTAATGAGCCAACCTGAAAGATAAGGATGGAAATATCTAAGAAATTGAATGCCAAGTAAGGTCAAGTCACTCAAAGAGGAGATGAGACAAAGGCATTGTTTCACCTTTGACAGAGGTTGGAAGGAAGATTTGTCCAGTGGCAAGAAGATAGGAATAGAAAAAATAGTTTTTACCAAAATGTTACAGCCAATTCTAAGGTAGAATGCCATTTGGAAAAACAAGAAGCCACAAATTAAAGGATTTGCATTCACTCTCAATATCTTCAGTCTTTCATGAGAAAGACTGTTGCAGTCTAGGATATCTTCAGATAAGATCATTGTGTGTCCTGTGAAATACCGAACATCCTCCTAATCCTTTCTTACTAGATTAGGAACTGTTTTTACTTTATCAATTATAGCTTTATACTTACATTTGTCTGGCCAATGACAGATAAAATTTATTGAGATATTTAATTATAGAATTGCTCCTGCTATCTGACAACACCCAAATGATGTTCTTTATGCCCTTTTCCTAGTTACACAACTAAAAACTAAATCCTATTATAGATTCTTTCAAAAACCCTCTTAAAAATGGTGAATTTCCCCATGAAATGTGTTCTTGCTAACAGCCATGAATAATAAAATCAAATTGTTCAACCACAACTATTCTTGGTGGTCTTTGACTGAAGAACATTGACAATTGCTAAGTTAAAAAAATCTAGTGGAGAAAATAGACAATGTGATCAGATACAGTGAGAAACTGCATGATAGGGATGGAATCTATTAGGTAGTGTCCAATGAATACTAGAAATAGAAATTGTACAAAGCACATTCAAAACCTGTGAAATATGAGAAACAAAAAACGACATCAACAGGATCATCAATAGAGTCAATACAGATGAAGAAATAAACAGCGAGCATGATAAGCCAAGAGGAATTAAATAAATGGGAAATAATTTTAAAGAAAAAATAAGATATAGGCAAAACTATCCAAGAGCCTTGGGACAATATCAAATGGTATAATATACAAAGAGTTAAAATACTACCACAAGAATTGAGAGAGAGTGCATAAGAAGAAATACGTGTTTCTAAAAATAAAGAAAATCATCAAACTTCAAGTCCACGAATGGTGAAGGACCCTAGGAAGATTAAATCCAAACAAGAAATCAAACAACAAACAAAATCCACCTACCTATACTCTTATTTCAGTTTTTTCATTTATCATTATTTAAATAGTTGAACTTTTAAAATACATCGAACTGTGACATAGCAATGTGAACAAAAGAATTTTGAATGTAATTAAAAGGGGAAATTTTAGTTTGTATTTATATATTACTATAATAATTAAAAAAAAAACATTATTGTACACCACAAACAGTGAACTTTAATGTAACTTTGGGCTACAGTTAATAGCACAATTATAAAAAATGTTCTTTCTTCAATTATAACTAAGTACCACACTAAGACAAGGTTTAATTACAGGGTACGTTAGAACCTGAATGTTACATATGATTTTTCTGTAATCAAATAAAAACATATCTAATAAATAAATTGGAAGGGAATTAGGGAGGGAGGGAGGGAGGAGGGAAAAAATAAAAATAATTTTGGAATACTGAGCAATTAAATAAATTGTTCCAGACAATATCTTGAAAATAATATAATTGCTTTAATATAAGTAGGGGAATAAGTGGGAGAATAAAAACAGTCTGGATTTTTCATATTGCACAAAAGTTATATTACATTAATTTAACAACATCATAAATGCTTTCTATGATATATTATACAAGAAAAGAGTAGTCTGAATTTAATTAAAATTAACATTTTCTGAACTTGCTATAGTCTTAAAAATTATAGAATCATTTGATCATAGTTGCCAACACAAACCAACAGGATACAATTTCTAACATGGAAATACACAGAAATGAAATCAAGGCAAGAACAGTTCATAAAAAAGACCAGAAAATGTAAAGAGCACATATGTATAAGAATAGAGGCAATGAATTTATAAGAAAATAGATAAGTCAAAAAGCATATTATTAGAAAATAAATGTTACCAAAGAAATCCCTAATTACAAACAAAACAAAGAGGGATTACAATAAATATAAACTGTAGACAATAGAGATTTCAATTTAAAAATGTCAGAATACAATAGAATAAGCTAAAATTTTCATAAAAATTAATCATTTAAGGAAATAATGCATGTTAATTATTTGAATAAATTAATAATTATGAACTAAGGAAATGATTTTACTCCTAAAACAGAGACTGGACTTTATTTTAATCACTGAAAAATCATTCAGAATATAAAACAAATATAAATTTGTAAAGGAAATGTTATTATTAAATATATTAAAAATACAAGTCACTTCAATACAAATAATATACCTATTGCAAATGTTAAATTAATGAAACTAACCTAAATGAAAAAAAAAAAAACTTTCTTAAATAAACTTAGAATGTCAGAGAAAACTAAAAGTGCAATTACAGATTATGTAAAGGAATTTTTAAAGGAAATTTTAACAGACTACTTGACTAAATTTTATGGATCAATACATTACTTGGACTAATTAAAAATTCCTAACTTTACAACTTTTCTCTATTAAAAATAAAAGCTAATGAGAAAAATTAACTCAAGAATTTATTTTTAATTTATTAATAAATATAGAAATCAGGAGAATGATAATGAGCTTTTAATCACACTAAATTTAGAAAGAGAAATACTAATAAATGAAGCTTGTTACAAATCACAGAATGGTAAGGTTTTTAAAATGTTATCAGATAGACAAAAAGGTATTAATTCATGCAGATATTTAACCTGATGAAGTTACAAACTTTCAGAGTTTAAAACACTGCAAGATATATTCTTGATTTAACTCTTATACCAAGAAAACATTCATCTCCCAAGTTTGAATGAATGACAAAAGAATTACCAAAGTTTATAGTGATAAGTGGAAACTGAAAGCTGCAAAGGAGAAATAGGAAAGTACAAAAAAAATTGAATATTTAAGTAATGTATATATATACAATGTTAGATTAGTTAATCAAAAATGGTTAGGAAATTTCTTTTTCTTTTTCCTATTATAGATTCTTTCTAAAACCCTCTTAAAATGGTGAATTTCCCCATGAAATGTGTTCTTGCTGCCTGCCATGAATAATAAAATCAAATTGTTCAACCACAACTATTCTTGGTGGTTTTTGACTGAAGAACATTGACAATTGCTAAGTTAAAAAATCTAGTGGAGAAAATAGACAACATGAGCAGATACAGTGAGAAACTGCATGATAGGGATGGAATCTATTAGGTAGTGTTCAATGAATACTAGAAATAGAAATTGTACAAAGCACATGCACAACCTGTGAAATATGAGAAACAAAAAACTCCATTAACAGGATCATCAATAGAGTCAATACAGATGAGCAAATAAACAGCAATCGTGATAAGCTAAGAGGAATTAAAGAAACAGGAAATAATTTTAAAGAAAAAATAAAGTATAGGAAAAACTATCCAAGAGTCCTGGGACAATATCAAATGGTATAATATACATAGAGTTAAAATACTACCACAAGAATTGAGAGAGAGTGCATAAGAAGAAATACATGTTTCTAAAAATAAGGAAAGACATCAAAGTTCAAGTCCACGAGTGGTGAAGGACCCTAGGAAGATTAAATCCAAACAAGAAATCAAACAACAAACAAAATCCACCTACCTATACTCTTATTTCAGTTTTTCATGTATCATTATTTAAATAGATGAACTTTAAAAATACATAGACCTTTGACATAGCAATGTGAACAAAAGAAATTTGAATATATGCAAATTGCCTTCATGTTAACATATACTTTTTTATATAACTTAATTTTATCACAATATTTTACTTGGTTTAAGACAAAATATTTGAAGTACTGTATTCATGTATTCTTTTTAGCTGTTTGTTAATTAATAAGATCAAAAGAAGTTATTAATCACCAGTGAATTTTTCTTAGCAAAATCCACTGTACATTAAAAATTTTGCAATAATGTAAGTATTTTGATGATGATCACTATGATTTATTAGTCCTGCTTTAAACTCTTTCCATTCTTTATCTGATTTAATCTTTAAAATAACTAAATTGGCTTAGAATTATTATTTTTCTTGTATAATTGAAGAAAAGGATATTTAAAGTTTCTCTACCTTACTTAGTGTCATACAGTTAAAAAAACTGGCAGAACTGGAATTTAAACCCTGGAATGTATAGTTCCAAGTAGCACTCTTTAACCATTGTGCCATATTTCTTCTCTAAAGAATAAGTGGAATGACTATGAAAGGGCTCTCCATATTAGAATTCTGTGAATTTGGAACATGCATGGGGTTTTAATGTCATAGTTTGAGAGATGGCGCCACACTTTTTTCACATTCTTTGCCTTAAACACATATATTGAGACCTGTATTTAAGGAACATTTCATGACTTCGAATTACTATGTAGATTACTTAAAACATACTCCTGGCAATGTTCTAGATCATGTGTGGTTAGGTAGAGGGTATTTCAAAAGAAATGCAAACTGAAGAATTTTCTAGTATTTAGAAAAAGATGAAGTAAATACCCAATAAGAAAGAAAGAAAAGATGAGCTTAAATAGCCAGTGTCACTGTCATTTCAATTGCCTGGAGTCTTACCTATCTCTTCTGCATGACTCTAATGAAAGCATTTTTCACCTCTTTGTTCCTAAGACTGTAAATTAGTGGATTCAGCATGGGAATCACCATAGTATAAAACAGAGGCCACTTGATCCTTTCCCATGGAGTAAGACTTCTTTGGTTTTAAATAAGTAAAAATCATGGTGCCATAAAAGATGGTGACACCCAGGAGGTGGGAGGCACAAGTAGAGAAGGCTTTGCACTTTCCTGTAGTAGAATTAATTTTCATGATAGTAGACAGAATGGACCTATAAGATGCAGAGACTGTGATAAGAGACACCATTATAGTAGTACCAGCAAGAAAGAATATCATGATTTCAGCATCTCGAGTGTCAGTACAAGACAGGGCTAAAATTGGGGTTGTGTCACAGAAAAAGTGATATATTACATTGGATTTGCAGAAGTGCAGACTATTCATGCAAAGAACATTGACCAAGGAGTCAGTAAAGCCAATCATATAGGACCCAGTGATGAGGGTGCAGCAGAGTCTGGTGGACATAATAACTCGGTAGTGAAGAGGATTGCAGATAGCTACATAGCGGTCATAGGCCATTGAAGAGAGAAATAAGCATTCAGTGGCAGCCAAGAAGGCAAAAAAAAACATCTGGGTGAAGCAGCCAATGAAAGACATATACTTGTTGGAAGTCAGTAAGTTCTCTAAGGTTTTAGGTGTGAAGACTGATGAATAACTGAGATCAAGGAATGACAGGTGACTGAGAAAAAAATACATGGGGGTGTGAAGCTTGAGATCCAGACGAATTATCAGTATCATCCCAGCATTCCCCAGCACAGTAATCAGGTATATCAGGAGAAAGAGCATAAAGAGGACCCTCCTGATGTCTTCAGAGTCTGTCAACCCCATGAGGATGAAGTCAGACACATTAGTGTTATTTCTACTCTCCATCTTGTCCAATTGCTCTAAACTGTGGAAAAATCAGAGCTAATACTTAGTATGAAGAACTTAAAAAGTTTTTTTTATGAATATCTGTCTTGTCTTTAAATTAGTTTTGTGTTTTTAGAAAATTATAATAAATTGTTTTTTGCAAAATATATGAAAGAATATTAGTTTGAATGCCAAATATAAATAAGGTATAAATCATCATTTGGATATTATATAATAAAATCTTATATATATTATATAATTAGAATGAACTTTACAATGTTATAAATATTTCCCTTTACTACCATTTTTATGCAGATGAAAATATTATACCATATGTATTAATATTTTACACATTTTTAGGTGATAAATGGGGCACCAAAATTTAAAAAATTGTCCAGTATCAGGACCATTAATTGTTGGCTCTGGAGTTCTGCCAAGATAAGTTGAATCCAGAGAGCATGGTCATAATACTACATTCTTATTTATATTTAAATTCAGTGCAACAAAAGAAGATAGTTATATAATAAACAATGATAGAGAAATATATAATGCATCATTTACTGTTCTATTGTGTCCAATGTTAAAATAACAGATCAGAAATGAAAGCTTCAGGGACTTTACTTGGTTTTATTTATTATTTATTATAGAACATCCTTTAGTATTAATATTTACAAGATCTGCTGTAATTTTAACTTGAAATTTAAAATAAAAATTCTTCCATAAATTATATTTTCAAATATGTGTATTGCTTGCTTATGAGCTCTCATTCCATGAAGTCTATATTTCCATTGTACAAATCATAGCATTACTTACTTAAAGCCTAAATGATTTCTAATATATTTGTATATTCCTCTAATAATATCCACTTTTTAGTCATTCTACAGTAAAACTCTAATTTTGAGAATAATACTTACCATTAGCCAAAGTTGATGAAAAACGTGCTCTGATATTCTTTCTTTCTAGATATTTGTCAACCTCATAACTGTTCCACAAATAAAATATGTGAATCATTTAGTGTGCTTCACATTCCTGATATAGTATTTGCTTCCTTTGAAATAAATTATTTTAAACATTTCTGCATGGATTTTTTTTTATTCCAAGTTAAATTAAATCAATACAGAGCCTGTGTTCAGGTCAGGATCAAATAGAAATTTCACCTGGAAATTATACCTCACGGGTCACCCAGGGAGCTACTGTGAACACAAGCAGAACAGATTATGCATTGCATTTTACTCTGATAATAACACAACACCTCTTATACTGAGGGTTGTTAATAATCAACATCTACTCATCCCTGAAACCAATTTCAAGGAAGATTCCTTGGCATACATCCAAGGATAAAAGTTCAAGGGCTAATGTATCCATATTACATCTGTACTGGAGAGTACC
The DNA here is from genome assembly GCA_026826555.1 of Tolypeutes matacus. Taxonomy (NCBI): domain Eukaryota; kingdom Metazoa; phylum Chordata; class Mammalia; order Cingulata; family Chlamyphoridae; genus Tolypeutes; species Tolypeutes matacus. Next base: position 276,510 of record JAKSZT010054371.1, on the reverse strand, counting down.
ATCTCCCTTGGAAGCCATAAAACTTGAACATGATTTTTTAATATTCCTTTGTTATGCACTAAGTTTTTTATTAGGTATCAGATAAGGTATTTCTAGGGAAATACTTAATTATACTGTGGCTGAAAGGTCAGGACATTAACCACCAGGGATGAAAGAGCACATTATTCACAATGAAACTTTTTTATATTTAAAAGTATGATACTCGTATGGAAGTAAAACTGATTCATTATACTAAAATTAGAATGCAACAAAATTCAAAGAAGAGCATTAAAATTATTCATAAATGTTGATCATTACATATGTTTACCTTGAATTACTTTATTATATCTTGAATATGTACATGTATATCTACTTTTTAACACACTGTATTTTCTGTAACATCCTGATTTTTTCACTAAATGTTTATGATATACCTTGACTTATGCAATATAAGCCTTTTGTAAAACTAAAAATTTAATGCATTATATATTGGCTAGTGCCCCAAAATAATTTAATACCAGGTGCAAGCACCAGCTAATGAATGGGTGGATTTGAGGCATTACAAGAATAAGCATGGTGGAGTTCCTTCAATCAGGTTTGTCAGTATCGCCTAATTCATAGACACAGCAGGTGTATTGTATTTAGTACAACAATGTTTCAGCAACTTGTTTTATTATTTTTATATATTGGTTTTATTTTATTAGATGATATGTGAGAGAAGAAAGTACAAATCAGTGTTGAAATGAATAAATATTTTATAGTAATAGTAATTACCAAAAGCGCACTTCTTCTATATATAATTGGGACAAATGATTTCTTATGAATCAAGCAAGAAGTCATGAGAATGAAATCAGTTTTCATGTAGATTTAGAAGCAACTCTTAGAGGAAAAACCGTTTATATTACAATTTCAGTAGAAAAATTGTTGATATCGATAAAGATGTTAAAAAATAATATAATACATTTTTAATGAGTTTGGGAAGTACAAATCTTCAATTCATTAAAATTCAGCGATACTGAGAGAGACACTTTTGAAGATTAAAAAGTACAACATTAATTTATCTCACAGTAGGTGGCCTTGGAAATTAAGCCAAATGAGAGACTATTAGAGATATACTATGTCAATGCCACCTCAATAGGGTCTGCTTCACATTGCAAAATCAACATTAGTTAAAATTGAATCACTTATTTATAGTCACGAAGTGTAATTACAAATATGACTAAAAGAAAGAACCTGATTTTATGACTAAAATATTTGCTGAAACTTTATTGGTAGGATTCCAATAGATTCTCCTTAACAGTAAAATAATTAAGGCAAAAGGTCAGGAGTGAGAAACAGAAAGGAAACATGATCTCCTTGTCCGGCATTCCAATAAAATTGGGACTTTATTCTTGACATTATTCAAAGTAATATGTTTTTTTAAATTCTTTTTTTTTTT
>JAKSZT010054371.1:89750-275083 GCA_026826555.1 Tolypeutes matacus | reverse complement strand
AAATTCTATTCCTCACATAATTCTGTCAAATTTTGCTTTATGTATTTTGAATATCTGTTAATTATTTTTATATCTTTCTGAAAAATTTTCTCTATTGTTATTTTATATTAGCATATATATCTATGGAATACATTTGTTTAATTTTTCTAAAAGTACTACTTTATACAGTAGTTCTACATGCTGATATATAAAACAAATATATTCCTACATCCTTTCATTTATTTATTTTTTCATTTTTTAGAAGTTGTGGATTTACAGAACAATCGTGTATAAATTACAGTTTTCCTATATACCACATCCCCAACAAAACCCTCCATTGGTATGGAACATTTGTTAAAATTGATGATGGTATGTTTTTATATTTGTACTATTAATTAAGGTCCATGCTTTAACTTAGAATTCACTGCGTAGTGTAGCTCCATGGATTCTTTTTAAAATTTTTATTCTGTTACCAGATATATAATTGAACATTTACCCATTTATTTATATACAGATATATGTTTCAGTGCTGTTAATTGCATTTGTAATGTTGTGTTACCCTCACCACCATCCATTACCAAAACTCTTCCAACATTCCAAAAAGGTACCCTGTACATTTTAAGCCTTAACTTCCTGTACTGTATCCTCACTTGGTTCCCTGGTAACCTATATTCAAGATTATGACCCTGAGATTGCCAATTCTAATTCTTTCAAATCAGTGAGATTATGCAATATTTGTCTTTTGTGTCTGGCTTATTTCATTCAACTTCTTGCTTGCAGTTTTAGAGTCTCTCAGTTCCTTGGTGTGATGTTTGTCCATCATTACCTCCTTATTAGTTGTCCTAGGTGTGTCCAATGAACTGGAGAATAGGTGCTGCAACTCTGTTGATGCCAGGGCCCAGATGGCACATGGACAGTCCAAAAATTCAAGTTTCTTGGACTTACACCTACAAACTCCAGCACCAACCATAGGCTCACATAGAAGTGACCAAAGAGCCATTTGTAGGGAAAACACAACTGAGTCCAATTCTTTCACACTGAGGAGCAAAAATCCCAAAGTAGGGCCCATTGGCAAGGCACCAAAGTCATGAACTATTTACCCCTGATCATAATACTTGGGTGACTCCAGAGCCTTCAGGAGCCCTGCTATATCAGGCAATATTTTCTTTGGAAGTCATTGAGATACTGCTGAGATTTGCATAAGCAAAACCTCTGGTATGAACTCTTGACTCAGTTTAAAGTCTCTTAGCCATATAAACTCATTTGTCTTTACCTTTTCTCCCTTTTGGTCAAGGTGTTTTTCCAGATGCGTTGCTAGTTGGTGCTTGGTAGTAATTCCTCGATGCCAGGGAGGCTCATATCTGGGAGTCATGTCCTATGCTGGGGGGAAGATATTGCATTACTATGCTGAGTGTGGCTATGAGAGAGGGCATATTTGAGGAACAAGGAGGTTCTCAGAAGGTAATCCTTAGCCACCCTTTAATACTGTACTACATTTCAATTTCAAGAGTAAAGGTTCATAAGCACAGTCATCAATATCAAGGACTCATCAATGAACCATACTCCTTCACTAGCCATTGCCTCTGTACTAGAGAGATTCTCGCTGTTCCGATCAGAGAATGTGGCAGAGCTCCCCAGATGGAAATTCAATATTCTTTCAGTTATTGTGTATATCTCCACCCACTGTGATAATGCCCCATGAACATTTGAACACGTTTTATATGCCTTATATGTATGTCCAAGTGAACCTAGTCTCATGTATCTCCCTTCACAGACACCCCATGCAAAAGGACCTCCACTGCCACAGTTATAACCCTTTTGTGATCCAAAACTTCTTCAAAAATAAAGACAATAAAATAGCCAAATACAATTAATAAGAAAATGAAATAATAAAGATAATTTTAAAAACAGGAAATAAAATACAAAAAAATTAATAATAAAAAAATTTAAAAATATTGCAATAAAAAAATGAAAAAAATATTTTTAAAAAGTTGACATTTTGCCTTTCATACACTATAAGATATGTTGTCTTGTATGTACAGTGACATTTTCTTCTATTTATACTGCCAATCTTTTACTTTTTTCATTTTGTTTTTCAAAGATGTTTTAAGGCACAGCAAAGTCATGTACAGAATTTGGGGGACTCCCATATATCCAACATGCTCCCCTTTTTCTGCTTACCCCCATTAATAACATTTTACATGTGAATGCTACATTTGTCACAACTGATTACAAATATTGAAACATATGTACCAACCAATGTCAGTAGTTTACATTATGCTTTACATTTTGGACCATACACTTTTAAATTTTGATGAAACTTAATATGGCCTGTACCCAGCATGCAAGATGATGTAGAACACTTCCATCACCCTCAAAATGTTGCATCTTCCATCTATTATATTCCTCCCTCTCCCTAGCCCTTGAGACCCACAGCAACCATCAGGTTTCACTCTTTGCAGGACCACGTTCATAGTTACTTGCAATAAAACTGAGGGCTTGACACACTGGTCTGTCCTTCCCTATTGAGCACTGCTGAGGCTCTCAAGAGACTCCCACCCCTATATTTGAGAACAAAGCAGGCATCCACAGGATGGGAGTCCAGTACCTTTCTGCTCATTATGTGGGTCTACACCCACTGATATAACACACTATGTCAAGATGAAATTTCGCACACTCCCTAGAAGCCTGCCCCTGGTGCACCCTTTTCCAAATGCCCCCACATTCTACACCTTAAACCAGTAACTTACCTTGCCCTATTGCCAAAAATCCATTCCCAACATTTTAGTTTCAACAATGTACCCACCAGTCCCCAGTGTTCACTGCTCTCTCCCCCAACCTTCCTCCCAGTTCCATGTAGAGTCCAACCCCCTCCACACCTCCTCCCTTGATATACGTGCACTATCTAACCCAATAGTATCACTGCACCACCATCATGTCCCTCCACTGCATAATTATACACTTTCACCTTATCATAGATTTTGCCCATATTGGCATTGGCTCACAGCCTTCTTCTCCTTTTCTATTTCCTGTAAACCAATATTCCAGACAATAGCTCTGTGAAGCTGCTCAATTAGCTTAATTCATATCAGTGAGGTCATGCAATATTTTTCCTTCAGGGCCTGGTTTGCAAGACTCAACATAAGGTCCTCAAGATTTATCCTCATTATCTCATGTGTTAATACTCTATTCCTTCTTACAGCTTCCTAATATTCCATTGTATGTATATACCACAATTTGTTTATCCATTCATCTGTTGAAAGGCATTTTGTGTTGATTCCAACTTTTGGCAATAGTGAATAATGCTGCTATGAACATTGGTGTGTGCATATATCCATCTCTGTCCTTGCTTTCAATTCTTCTAGGTATATACCCAGCAGGGAATTTCTGGGTCATATGGCAGTTCTATAGTTTTCTGAGGAACCACCATACTGTCCTTCACAATGGTTGCACCATTGTACATTCCCACCAGTAGTAGATGAGGGTCCCATTTCTCCACATCCTCTCCAACAATTGTAGTCCTCTGTTTTTTTTTTAATAGTTGCCAGTCTAATAAGTGTAATATGATATCTCATTGTAGTTTTGACTTGCATTTCCCTAATAGCTAGTGATGTTGAACATCTTTTCATGTGCTTGTTAGCCATTTGTATTTCTTCTTTAGAGAACTGTCTATTCAAATCACTTGCACATTTTTTAAATGGGTTGTTTGTCTTTTTATTTTTGAGGTGTAGGATTTCTTTATATATGCAGGATATTAGTTTTCTATCAGATATATGGTTACAAATACATTTTCAAATTGAGTAGTCTGCCTATTCACTTTCTTAACAAAATCCTTTGAGATGCCAAAGTTTTAAATTTTGAAGAGGTCCCATTTATCTATTTTTTCTTTCACTGCTCATGCTTTGGGTGTAAAGTTCATGAAACCATTTCCTATTACAGTATCCTGTAGATTTTCCCCTACATTATCTTCAAAGACCGTTAGGGCTTTGGCTCTTATATTTAGATCTTTGATCCGTATTGAGTTAATTTTTGCATAAGGTGTGATATGGTGTTCCTCTCTCATTCTTTTGGATATGGCATATCCAGTTCTCCAAGCACCATTTGTAGAAGCCATTCCCATCCAATTGAATGTACTTAGTGGCCTTGTCAAATATCTGTTGACTGTATATGTGAAGATCTATATCAGAACTCTCAATTCTATTCCATTGATCACTATGTCTATCCTTGTGCCCATACCATGCACTGTTGACTTATGTAGCTTTGTAGTGTGTTTTAAAGTCATGTGGTGTGATTCTTCTGATTTTATTATTCTTTTTCAATATTCCTTTGGCTATTCAGGCCTCTTGCCCTTCTTGATAAATTTCATAGTATTTCCAATTCAGTAAAAAATACTTTGGTGATTTTTACTGGGATTGTGTTAAATCTGTAGATTTGTTTGGATAGGATAGACATTTTAATGATGTTTAGTGTTCCAATCCATGAACAGGGAATATTCTTCCAATTATTTAAGACTTCTTTGATTTCCTTTAACAGTGTTGTATAGCTTTTTGTGTATAGTTCATTTACATCTTCATTTAAATTTATTACTATTTATTTGATTCTTTTAGTTGCTATTGTAAATGGGATTTTTTCTTGATTTCCACCTCAGATTTTTCACTGTTAGTGTACAGAAATGCTACTGATTTTTGCCAATTGATCTTATAACCTGTGACATTACTGAATTCATTTATAATCTCTAAAACTTTGTTGTATGTTTCCCAGGGCTTTCTGTTTATAAGATCATGTCATCTGCATATACTGAAATTTTTATTTCTTCCTTTCCAATTTGGATGACTTTTATATCTTTTTCTTCTCTAAGTGCTCAAACAAGTACATCTAACCCAACATTAAATAGGAGCAGTGAAAGTGGGCATCTTTTGTCTTATTCCTTTTCTTAGAGGGAAAATTTTAGGATATCTCTATTGAATATGATGTTAGCTGTAAGTTTTTCATATATACCTTTATCCTGCTGAGGATGTTTCCTTCTATTCCTATCTTTTGAAGTGTTTTTATTGGGAATGGGTATTGTATTTTGTCAAATACTTTTTCTGCATCTGAAGAAATGATCATTTGATTTTTTTCTTTCAATTTGTTTATGTGGTGTATTACATTCAATGATTTTCTTATGTTGACCCATCCTTGCATACCAGCGATGAAACTCACTTAGACATGGTTTATAATTCATATGATGTGCTGCTGAATGATATTAGGAAGTATTTTGTTGAGGATGTTAGCATCTAAGTTAATTAGAGAGATTGGTTCATAGTTTTCCTTTCTTGTGGCATCTTTTTTGGCTTTGGTATTAGGGTGATGTGGGCATAATAGAATGACTTAGGCAATGTTCCCTCCACTTTTATTTTGTTTTGAACAGTTTAAGCAGGATTGGTATTATTTCTTTCTGTAATGTTTGGTAGAATTTACCTGTGAAGCCTCTGTTCCTGTGCTTTTCTAAGTTGGGAGGTTTTTGATGACTAATTTTATCTCATTACTTGTGACTGGTCTGTAGAATTTATCAATTTCTTCTTTTGTCAATGTAGGTTCCTTGTGTGTTCTAGAAATTTATCCATTTCCTCTAAAATTGTTCATCTTATTGGCATATAAGTTCCCAAAGTATCCTTTTGTGATATTCTTTATTTCTGTCGGGTCTGTACTGATATTCCCTTCCTTGTTTCTTATTTTATGTATTTACATCTTCTCTGTTTTTTCATTGTTATTCTAGGTAAGGGTTTGTCGAGTTTATTGACCTTCTCAAAGAACAAGCTTTTGGTTTTGTTTATTTTTTTCTAATGCTATCTTATTTTTAATTTCATTTAATTCTGCTCAAATTTTTGTTATTTCTTTCTACTTCTTTTAGGGTTAGTTTGTTGTTCTTTTTCTAAATCCTCCAGGTGTGCAGTTAGATCTTTGATTTTAGCTCTTTTTTCCTTTTTAATATAGGTATTTATGGCTATGAATTTTCCTCTCAGTACAACTTTTGCTGCATTCCATCAGTTTTGATACAGTGTGTTCTCATTTTCATTCATTTCAAGGGAGTTACTAAATTCTTTTGCTATTTCCTCCCTAACCCACTGTTTGTCCAAGAGTGTGTCTTTCAACTTCCATATCTTAGTGCCTAATCTGGTTCTCTGGTCATTACTGATTTCCAGCTTCATTCCATTGTGGTCAGAGAAAATTTCTTTGTATAATTTCAATCTTTCTGAATTCATTGAGAGTTGTTCTATGACCTAGCATGTTGTCTATCCTGGAGAATGATCCATGTGCACATGAGAAGAATATACATCCCACTGTATTTGACAGTAATGTTCTTTGAATGTCTATTAGGTCTAGGTCCTCTAATATATTATTCAAAAGCTTTGGTTCTTTATGGATTCTCTGATAAGTTGTTCTGTCTAATGGTGATAATGGTGTATTAAAGTTCCCCAATATAATTGTAGAGACATCTATTTCTCCACTTAGTTTTTCCAGTGTTTGTCTCATGTATTTTGAGGTCCCCTGGCTAGTGCACGAATGTTTATGATTACTCTTTCTTCATGATATATTACCCTTTTTATTAATTATAGTGTCCATTTTTGTCTCTTACAATAGTTTTGCATTTAAAGTCTATTTTGTCTGATATTAGTGTAGCTGATCCTGCCCTTTTTTGGTTATTGTTTGCTTGTAGCATTGTTTTCCAACCATTCACTTTCCACCTCCTTGAATCATTTGGTCTAAGGTGGGTTTCTTGTAGATAACATATAGATGGGTCATTTTTCCTTATCCATCCTGCCAATCTGTATCTCTTTATTGGAGAGATTAATCCATTAACATTTAATATTATTACTGTCAAGAAATTATTTACATTACCCATATTTTCTTTAGGTTTATGCATGCCATATGTTGTTTTGATGTTTGCTATTATCTTTTCAGTTGTTCTTACACTCTCCTGCAACTCACTCTTTCTTATTTTATTTTTCCTTTTGACATACAGAACTACCTTTATTATTTCTTTAAGTGAAGTGTTCTTATTGACATGCTCTCTTAATTTCTGTTTATCTGTGAATATTTTGAACTCTCCCTCATTTTTAAATGCCGGCTTTGTTAAGTAGAGAATTCTTGGGGGAAATTTTTTTTTTCTTTGAACACTTAGACTATGTCATATCACTGCCTTCTTGCCTCCATGACTTCAGCCTGGAAATCAGCACTTTTTCTTATCTAGCTTCCCTTGTATATAAAGTATCTCATTTCTCTTGCTGTTGACAGTATTCTCTCTTATTCTTGAGCATTGGACAATTTGAAAAGTATATGTGTTAGAGCAGACCTGTTAGGATTTATATTGTTTGGGGTGTGCTGTACTTCCTGGACATGTACTTCCATGTCCTTCAATAGGTTTGGGAAGTTTTCAGCCATTATTTCCTCCAAAACATCTTCTGTCCCCTTTTCCTTCTCTCCTTCCTCTGGGATGCCTATAATGCATATTTTTTTCTGTGTTTCATGCCATCATTCAAATTTGTGTGTCCCTTCTGAATTTTTTCTATCTTTTTATCTATCTGTTTTACTATCTGTCTGATTTCAGATGTGCTGTCTTCCACATCACTGATTCTCTCCTCTGCATTTTCAAATCTGTTGTAATGTACTTCCAGTGTGTTTTGATTTCTAGCACTGTGCCATTCATTACCATCATATCTGTTATCTTCTTATGTATGTTTGCAATTTCTCCAGTGTGTTCTACCTGTGTCTTTTTAATATACTTAATCTCTTCCTTCAATTAATTGATTCATGATATTTGTTTGGACATCTCTGATTAGTCATATGTTCTGCATCTCCTCCTGTTTTTCAATTGGTTCATTGGACTGGGCCATGACTTCCTGTTTCTTAGTATGGGGTGTAATTTTTTGTTGGTGTCTAGGAATCAGTTTATCTTGATGGGTTTATTCAGTTGATTAGCTTCTCTTTGTAATCTAGAGTTTTATTTGGTTTTTGTTCATGTGTGTGTGGCAAGTTTTCACTTTGACTCTTCATTCTTCTTATTCTATTTCCTTGCTGTTGTCTAAGTTTTCCTGAAATAAAAAAAAATAGAGCCAGAGTAAAGGAAAGAGGTATGAAGAGAAAAAGGATAATAATAATAACAATCGCAAAATGTAGAAGAGGAACCCTAAAAGATCTAGGAAAATGAATAATTAACTTAAACAAAAAGTTCAGAAGAATAAGAATAAAAAAAGTGTAGTACAAACAATGAAATGAAGTGAATAGAGAAAAATAAATAAGATGAATTTAAAAACTAGAATGATGAGAAGAGAGGGAAAGAGAAAAGAAAAGAAAAATAGAAAAAAAAATTGAAAAAAGAAAGAAAACAGAGAAAGAAGAAGAGAGAAATAAAAACAAGGAAAATTGAAGACCAAACAAAAAGAGGTAGAATGTAAGAACAGAAGAATACAGAAGAGAGAAAAATGAAGGAAGGAAAAGAAATAGCATAGACAGAAAAAATTGCCAAACAAACAAAAAAGAAAGGGTAACAAAGAAGGGGAAACAAAATTAAGAAGAAACAAGACAGCAGCACCTGATTTAAAAAAAAAAGGAGGTGGAAGAAAGAGGATAAAAAAAGAGAAATAAAAGTACAAGAAAATAAACAAACAAATAAGCAAACAAACAAAAGCCATGGAATAACAGCCTTCCTTCTTAGAACCCTAAGGAGCTTCTCAGGCTGCCAGTGTTCATCAATCAATTACCCTGAAGACTGCCCTCTGCAGGTTTTGAACTGGGTTTTAGCAAGTAAACTAAGTTAAATTAAAAAGAGGAAACTTTTTTAAGAAAAATAAGAGATCCAAGAGAAGCTAATAAAAAAAGAATGTCTATATATTCCCTGTCTTAAAGTATCAACTGGATTTCTCATAACCTGGTGGATCACTTCTTGAAGAAGAGCCAGGAACCAAACCAAGACCATGTATATTCAAATGCAGGAACTCCTCCACTGACCTAAACTTTCTCCTTAGGTCAGTTAGCTTTTCAGAAAGCTATCCACCTACTTTCCTTTGGGCAGCTTAGAATCTTTGCAGTTGGCCAGAGTCCTATTGATTAGGTGTCTGTCTGTCCTACACCTTTATTCTAATTGTTTTTTCTCCCTGGGCAGCTGGGCATGACAGCCTGTGTGAGCAGATACACCCTCCCCCTCCTGGTCAGGTTGAGGTCCCTTCAGGGATTCAAAGAGGACCATGGTGACCGAACTCACCACAAAGAAACCACTCTTTTTTTTTTTTTAAAGATTTTATTTATTTATTCATTTATCCTCCCCTTGCTGCTTGTGCTCGCTGGGTCAGCTAACCATGCCATGCGGGCAGGCTTGCCTTCACCAGGAGGCCCTGGGAACCGAACCTGGGTCCTCCCATATGGTAAATGGGAGCCCTACTGATTGAGCCACAGCTGCTTCCCAAGAAACCACTCTTGACCCTCTTCCAGACCCCTCTTCCTCCTAGTGGATCCTAAATAGGCCCTTGAAAGCTTATTGAGGCTTTCCACTGCCTGCCTCCCTTAAGAGAGTTGGAATTTTGATAGTTTTCATCCCTGGACTAGTCAATTGCCTGTCTCTGCCCTCTCCCCACCTAAGTTCCTTTCTCCCAGGGAAGTTGGGGGTGTTGGGTTGCCTGAATAGATTCCCTTCTCCCCTCTTCCTGGGACCACCTCGGTGCCAGCTGGTATTCTTCACAAAGTTCAAAGGGGGCACAGGTAACCAAATCCACAGATAGGAAACCTCTCTCCACTATTCACCAGAATCATCTTCCACCCAGAGAATTCTCCCTCCCACTTGATGGCTGGTGGGAGTCAGGGGATTCATGGAGGTTTTTTGCCTTAAGGGTGGGGCTTAGCAGCCTGCTGGTTTCCAGCCACAGAGGTGAGAAACCCTTAGGCTCTTTATCTCTTTCTCCAGTTTCATCCAGTTCAATGCCCTGAAGCCTCCTGCTCTGTGGGTTCCCAAAACAGCTCACTCAATAGGATTTTGCACGTTCCCAGCCATTTTCTGTGAGAGAAGTAAGTAGTACACACCTAAGCCATCACCATCTTGCCAGAAGTCCTTTAACCCATTTTAAATAGAACAATTTATTGAATTTAATTTTACTTAAGATGTGGCAATTTGAATAGGTTTGAGCTTTAATCTGATTACTGGAGTCCTAGATAAGCAGAATGAAACTCAGATATAGAAAGAAAGCCATGGAAAAAGCTGTAAGTCAATGGAACCTGGAGGAGAAAGGAAAAGCGATAGACAATTAAAAAACAACATTCAAAATGGGCAAAAGATTTAAATAGATAGTTCTCCTTAGAAGATATAGAAATAGCCAATAAGCACATGAAAAGACACACAACATCATTATCCATTATGGAAATAGAAATCAAGATTAAAATGATATATCATTCCAAACCCACTTGAATGCCTACTATTAAAAAACAGAAAATAACATGTGTGGGAGATGATGTGGAGAAATGGAAACATTTGTTCATTGTTGGTAGGAATGCAAATGAGGCTTATGTAGCTGCTGTGGTAAACAGTTCTGTGGTTCCTCACAAAGTTAAGTATAGAAATATCACAGGACCTGTAATTCTCACTTCTATGTATAATTCCTATAGAATTAAAAGCAAGGACTCAAGCAGATATTTGTACACCAATGTTCATGGCAGCATTATTCACAAATTCCAAAACATGGAAACAATCTGAGTATCCATCATCAGATGAATGGATACACAAAATGTGGTATATATACCAAATGGAATATTATTTAACTGTTAAAAGGAATGAAGCTCTGATACACACTACAGCAGTGATTAACCTTGAGAGTATCATGTTGAATGAAGTAAGCAAGGCTTAGAAAGACAAATATTTCATGTTCTCACTGATATTTAGAAACTAGAATACAGGTTTCCTGGGACTGGGCTGGAGAGAATGGGAAGTTAATATATACTTTGTACATTATCTGCTTGGGGTGATGGAAAAGTATTGGAAGTGGATGGTGGTGATAGCACAAACATATATAATTAACAACACTGATTTGTATATTTGAAAATATTTAAAAAGGAAAAAATTAGGTTATACCTATATTACCATAAGAAAAAAAATAAAAAAAACAAATAAAACATAGAACTGTACAACACAGTGTGTCATACTGTAAGCTATAGGCATCAGTTAATAGTGCAATTATAATAATATTATTTGATCAAATATAACATAATTGCAACATTGATGCAAAACATTAATACTAGGAAAAGTGCATGTGAGGAGGTATAATACATATCTGTTCTTTTTGTATGATGTTTCTGTGAACCTACAACTTCTCTAATTAAAAAAATATTATTACATCTCTTCTCATAAAATGTAAGAAGTCTGAAAGTTTCTAATTACATTTACTCCCTGTCATTTCAGTCATTATTTCCATGTATTTTACATTTATACATATCACAAACTTGAAAATGCAATGTTTTTATTTTTTTAATATTGTTTAATTTATTGTTTTATTAATTTACTTTTTTCAATTTTTAATTTTCCCAACCTGATTGCTTTGAAAAGCTTCTGTGTGTGTGCATGTATACTTTTAAATTAATAATTTGTTTCATGTTCAGAATTTGTTAAATCTGTAAGTTGATGATTTTTTCCAAATTTTATAAAATTTCACCCACAATTTTTTCAGTTTGTTTTCTGACTCAATGAGACTATCTTCCTGTTTTATTTTAAACAGTTTTTCTTTTTTTCTTTTATTTAAAAAAATACTTAGATTAGATAAATGATACATATAAAATGTAAAGGATTCCCATATGCCCCACTCCTTAACCCTCCCACACTTTTCCACATTAACAACATCTTTCATTAGTGTGGTACATTTGTTACAATTGATGAGCAAGTATGGAGTGTTGCCACTAACTGTGGCAATTTTTACATTATAGATTCAACTTTCTCCTGCAAAATTTTGTAAGCTATGACAACAAATATAATAGCCTGTATCAAAGTTTTTCATTGTGGTTGTTTTTCTCTTAGCTCTTCAGTTTGAAAAAAAACATTTTTTGATCTGGTTTAACATTTACTGATGCTTTCTTTGGTAACCTACAATCTGAAATTGTGTCTTTTTGGCATTTATTTTTTTCATTTTCATGTATTTTATGTTACTTTTTTAGGATTTCTATTTATTTTATTTTATTTTATTCTTCATTTTTTTGTTGTTGTTGTGACCTCTTATTTCCACTTCAGGACTATGTTTGCCTTAAGTAATTAAATGTGTGCATAAAGCTGTTTTAAAGTCTTTCACTACTAATTCAAACTTTGGGATCATCTTGAAATCTGTTTTTATTAATTTCTTTTTCATTGAAATGGTTCACAATGTCTTGCTTTGTCTTATGTTTAGTAATTTTTTATAATATATGACCATACTTTATGAATGATACATTGTAGGGAGTATAGATTATGTTGTCTTTCAATAAAAGGTATTGAGGTTTGTTCTGGCTGGCAATAAATTATTGACAATGCCTATTGAACCTAAAGGATTTATATTATTTTTTTCTTAAGTATGATCTATTTCATTTTGTCCTCAGTCTGCAGGCCTGACAAATACTTTAGGGCAAGTTCATTACTTCCATGGAGTGGCTTTTATTTTTTTATTTTTTGTCTTAATTTGATCCCTGTGTTCCTCAAATATAAGTGTCCTACTGGCTGGGCCATAAATTCAACTTCTCCCAACCCTTCATGGCCTCCGCCCTCTGGTATTTATATACTGTTCTCATCAAATTAGCATCCTGTCTTACATAGCCTGCTGTTTCCCTTCTGTACATATAGAGCTAAACCTTCAGCTAAGGACCTGTAAGGAATCCCAGTACTGATATTTGTGGCACTTCCTTTTGATACCCTATTGTATTAGTCAGCCAAAGGGGTGCTAATGTGAAATACCAAAAATGGGTTGATCTTTATAAAGGGTATTTATTTGGCATAGCAGTATCAGACCATAAAATGTTAAGTTTATTCTCTCACCAAAGTCCATTGTCACGTGTTGGAGCAAGACAACTGCCAACGTTTGCAAGGGTTCAGGCTTCTTGGCTTCCTCTCTTCCAGGGACAGCATTTCTCTCTCTGGGCTTAGCTCCTTTGGTTCCTTCACAAGGTCAGTTGTTGACTATCAGGTGAACGGCTCACTTCCCTTCCCCTGGGGCCTTCTCTCCAATATCAAAACTCCTCAAAAACTGCTTCTACTCTGTTATTTGCCTTGCCTTCTATATTCGATTTCCCACCCACCAAGAGATGGGTCTCAAAGCACTACTAATTTGGCCTAGTCAATGCCCTAATCATAACTTACTCATGCCCAGATTAACAGATCAGTTTACAAGCATGATCCAATTATATTTTTGGAATTCATAATTACATCAAACTGCTCAACGGCCACACCTATCTTTAATGTTCCAACTGTTTCATCTTATGGGAACTTCAATTTCTGCCTCTTGATCTTTGTAAGGCTTTTATACTCTGACTCTGTTTCTCCTTAGTCAGCAATGAATACAGAGAGGCAGGAATACAAGAGCCTTTTTTCATATATTTCCATTATCTTCTGGGTACCTGACCTGTTATACCTCTTGCCCAATGTCTGAAAACATTTTTCATTTATATTTTATTGAGGTTTAGAATTTTTTATGATGGCAGGGGAATTCTTGTACCACTCATGGTGTCATGGCAGAAGCCATAATCTTACCCAAGAATTTAAATGTCTTCTGACATAAAATGATGATATAGTTTGATCCTTTACCTCAGTATATTTTGTCTATATTATCTATCTCTTTTTTTCCTTTCATTTTTAATTCTGTTTTTCTTTAACTTATTAAAGTATGGATGATTATATTCTGATCCTGTTGGATAAATGTTATTCACTTTTCATTTGTTTTTAATCCATTCATTTTTATTTTAACTTTACAGTTTAATTTCTCCTACTTTTTAATGTTGAATTTATTAGTTTTTCTCTAACACCTAGAAAAAACATTATTATTTTCTTAATTTTTGTTAACTCTTTAATAATACAGAAATTTAATATTCCCATTATTCTTCTGATTCCTGCTTTAAATCATATGTAGTAATATACATTATTCATATATCCATTGTATAAATATTCAAGAATTAAATATTTTGTTATTCGGTTTAGAATTAATTAACATTCATTTTTAGTTGTATGTATTTTTAATTTCCAAATTAGAAGGACTTTCATATTTTATATTCTGAATATTAATTTTTAAATGTATTGCATTTTTTCAAATACTGCAGCCCCGGTGATTTAAATGTTGGAAAGTTTTTGAAATTTATGGATTAATTGTAATCAATTTGTATAAATGACTCATAGTTGCTGTTAAAGAATGTTTCAAAAGTTGTTATGTCAATTTGAAATTATCACATATTTATTCATAGTTTATAAATATGGAAATGCATTTAACCTGCTGGAATAACTAGACATTGGGTGTGTTATGTTCATTAGGTCACATCATTTTATTCATTTTTTTTACTAATTATTATTTTGAATTTCTATGATGCACCAGACACTGTCTACAGAGTATAGGAAAAGAAAAAAGATCTTTGTAATTTTGGGGCTTATATTCTAGCTTGGAGATATATAATAATATTCTGAAGTAAGTAAAATGCCATGTTAAATGGCATAATGTAAAGACTACTATGAAAAATGTTAGCAAGGATGTGAAGAAATAGGAACACTCACTCATTGGTGGTGGGTGTGTAAAACTGTGGAGACACTGTGAAAGGCTATTTTGCAGATCCTCATAAAGTTAAGTGTAGAATTACCCTATGACTTGGCAAGTACAACTCTAGGTACCTAGCCAAAAAAGATAATTGCCTACTGATGTTAATAATGACATTATTCCCAATTGCCAAAATGTGGAAGCAACCCAAGTGCCCATCAAGTGATGAATGGATGGGCAAAATGTGGAATTTACATACAATGGAATATTATTCAGCTATAAAAAGGAATGAAATTCTGATACATGCAAAAACATGACTGAATCTTGAAGCTTTAATGTGGAATGAAATAAGCCAAACACAAAAGGACAAATATAGTATGATGTCACTGCTATTAAATAATGAAAATAAACAAACTTGTAGAATCAGAATCTAGACTGTAGGTTATCATGGGAAGGTGTAGGGATATGGAATAGGGAGTTAATGCTTAAATATACATAGTTTATGTTTTGGATTATGGAAAAGTTTTTATAAAGAATGGCAGTGATGGTATGCAATATTGTGAATGAAATTAATAGCATTATATCATATATTTAAATGTGGTTAAAAGAAGAAATATTAGAAAGAAAATGAAAATATAAGAAAAGATAAGGTAAGGTGTGAGTGATTCAAGTATAGGGGCATGAGAAAGCAACTGGAAAAATAGTTTACAGGGCAGTGCAAAGTTGACATTAATCAAAAACATGAAGTGGGGAAGAGTTATAGTATGTCATTAGAATGACAATGGTATAGAATACAGAAGCCACCTGTGCCCAGATGACGTACGGTGTCAGTCCATATAATTATAGTAAAAAACTAAAGGAGAATTTGTTTTGTGTTTATCTAAAAATGTCTAATATGTTAGGATATTTCTGAATAAAACATTACAACCCCTCCAATACAGCATTTTATAAATGTAGATAAATTATGTCACCTATGTGCCTATGACTACATTCAAACATATCCATATTAAACATACATTGGTGCATGTGGTGCTGTTCTGAGTCATTGTGTATCTTGACTTTATTTATTATAATTAGAATCGATGTCTTCAGAATTGAAGGCTTGATGAATCTTCATACTTTTCACATTATATCCTCTGCATTCATGATGAAGATAATTCCCCTCTGGGATCTCTGTGAGCTCCTCAATGTTCCCTCACTTGCACATATGCCCTCACAAACTCAGATCCATCCAGAATCTAGAGGTGCCTTTTGCACTCTTTCTCAAAACCATACCTTTCTATTCATTATGAAATTCTTTCCTTGACACTTTCAATAACAGATATTGATTATATCCATTCTGAAATATCAAAAATTATTTGAGACATGTTAACATTTATGGAGAATGTATGCTAAAGAATCAGTAAAACAAAAATATTGCTTAGAAGACAACCTACACCTAGCCACCAGATATAGAAGCTACACACTCAGATAAGAGAGCCCATATTTGAGGGTTCCTATGAACCCTCTAAGTATGAAGAATGACTTTGCATTTATTTTTGTTCCTCAGTAGTTTGTGCCTAATGAGCAATGTACTTAATGGAAATAATCTCATTTTATTTCATGTTACAACTGCTTCTGCCTTATTTATTCTTCTTTCTTATTTTTATTGCAAGCTTTGTTTATTTGAGGAAACATTAAGAATGATAAAATAATTTTCTTTCAGTGAAATTCACTCTCTTGCCAAGAGGCATAAATGTCTTCTGAATCTACCAAACATTGTCCTCATAACTAGTAATCAAAACAATGTTTCTTTTAAGAGTTAATTCTTAAATGTAAAGTTGATACCCAATGTAATAATTTTGGGGGCTTGATTTTGTAATCTTTCTGATCCATTATTCAAAGAGAACTCATATATCTCTATTAGGACAAGGAAATGTTTGATAGCATTGTATAGTGCAATACATACTGAAATTAGTTCTCTGTAAGAAGAAAACAGACTTCAGTTTCCATTCTTATATGTAGAGTTCATACATTACAGTTAGTAGTAGTTTGATATTATTTATGATTTCAAAAAAGAGATATAAATTATGTTTGTAAACTGGTTTATTCCTCTAGGGCATGATACCCTTTTATTGGTTAAATTCAAAGGCTTACTTGATTAAATCAAGATTAGGGCTTTGATTCAACCACACCATTAGGGTGTGCAGGGTTGATCCCCTGCTCTGATGGTAGCTCTATAAAGGGACACTCACACAGAAAGAGACACACAGGAATAGATAGAGCTCCACAGATTCCAGAGGAGAGAACTTTGTCAGCTTTGATCCTGCGGCCCCAGGAACACAGCTAAGCCCTTTGTCAGATATTTTGCAGCTGAAGAGAACAGAGAAGCTGAGCCCTATGCCAACCTACAGCTGAGATACACAGGAGAAGCTGGGTCATGGAGCCTTAAGAGGAAATAGGAAGCCTGAACCCTCACAGGCATCACCTGCAATCTTGCTTCAACATATGGCGACAGACTTTGGGTGAGGAAGTACCTTTTATGGTATGTTGAGATGGACTCTTTAGGGCTTTGTAATTGTAAGCTTCTACCCCATATATCCTTTTAAAAAGCCAACAGGTTTCTAGTACTTTGCATAAGCACTGTTTTTGGCTGACTAATACAGATTTTGGCACCAAGAGTAAGGTCATGCTTTTGCAATTACCAAAATGCTGCAACAGTTTTATAAATGAGTAAGGGGAATTTTTTGGAGGAAGTGTGAGATGTTTAATAGAAAAAGCTTAGATTGCTTTGATGAGACTTTTTGTAAGAATACGGTCACTAAAGAGACTTTTGATGAGTCCATAGAAGTAAATGATGAAATTATTATTGAAAAATGGAGGAAAGTTTACCCATGTTTTAAAGTCACAGAGAACTTAGCAAGATTGACTCCTGGTGTTATATGGAAGGCAGAATTTGAAAACTATGAGCCTGGACATTTAGGCAAGAAGATTTGCAAAGTAAATGGTAACAAAGCAGCTTGGCTTTTCCTTGCAGCTTATAGCAAAATGTTAGAGGAAAGACATAAGATGATAACTGAATTGTTGGCTACAAAGAAACAGAAACTAATTCTGTATATTCCAAGCCTCTGGAAATCAAGCTCCCAGACAATCATGCTCCATTTTAGGAATTAACTAAATTTGGAACTTATAAGTCAGGATTGAAGATTCAGCTATCCAAGAAAGACTTGTGGAAAGTTTTACTGTCTGATGGATTGGACCCAGGCTTCCTGCATGCTAAATCAACAATCTTTTTGAGAGAGCTGTATGAACAAAACCACTGTCAGCCTGGATTAAAAGGGACATGGAGGGGAGAGATGAAATGGAAAATGACTTTAAGAGGAAAACCATAGAAGATGAGGTCTAGAATTAAGACATCTCCTTGGGCCAAGAAAGGGACCCTACCCATGTGTATAGAGATGGTATGTTTGCCCCAGGTATATGAAGACGGTGGATCTTCCAGTCCACTGTTTATGGAGAGTTTTGCTGTTCCAGGCTGCAGAGAGGGTAAAGCACATTCCCCATGCATTGAGGAGTGTGAGATAAGCACGCCATAGGTCTGAGAGGGGTGGGCCTGTCCCCCAAATTTAAGGAAGGCCAGGTTGCCAACTCATTGTTCTGAAAGGGTTGGGACTGTATGTCAGAGATTAGGGAGGATGTTTCTACCTCACTGTACTAAGGGAGATGAGACTCTAACCCAAAGATTGGGTAAAGTGTGGCCATAACCCCAATGTTCTTGGAGGATGAGGTCTGTAGCTCCTTTGCCACCCAGATGCTTGATGAGGGTGGAACAAAGAAAATGGCCATTGAGCAAGACTGTGGACAGGGTAGGTCCCCATGAGGCCATGGATGAGAAGAAACCATCACCTTAATAATGACTCTCAGACTTTGAAATTTAATGGAGTATGCTTTGCAGATTTTCAGAACTGTAGGGGACCAGTGACTCATATTTTCCTCCCAAATTCTCCTTATGGTAATAAAATGTTTATCCTATGCCTGTCCCTTTGTATACTGGAAGTATATAAACTGTTTTGTAAGTTTCATAGGTCTACAGCAACAGAGGCCTTTGCCCCAAGACAAACTGTATTTCTATAAACTGATTGTGATATGATTTTGTACTTAGCATTGCTACTGAAATAAGATTTTTTAAAGTATTATAACATCTTTTAGGAATTCAGAGGGTGGAGCATGGCAGTTTGATATTATTTATGAATTTCAAAAAGATATAGATTATGTTTATAAATTGGTCTGTTCTTCTGGGCATGATACCCTTTGATTCATTTAAATTCAAAGGCTTTTTATTTACTTGATTAAATCAGGATTAATGCTTTGATTTGACCACATCATTAGGGTTTTATAGCCCCTTGGTGGGCTATATTAATGGACACTGGCACAGAGGCAGACACATAGAAATAGAGCTCCACAGATGCCAGAGGAGAGAACTTTGTCAACTATGATCTTGTGGCCCCGGGAAAAGACATGAGCCATTTGCCAGAACAGAGTAGCTGAGCCCTATGCCAAACTACAGTTGAGATACACAGAAGAAGCTGGGCCCATGGAGCCTTATGAGGAAAGAGGAAGGCTTTACCCTAGCAGACATTGCCTGTCATCTTTCTTCAACACGTGGCAACAGGGTTCAGTGAGGAAGTACTTCTTATGGTACCTTGAGTTGGACTCTTTAGGGCCTTATATAACTGTAAGCTTCTACCCCCAAAAATATCCTTTATAAAAGCCAACAGATTTCTGGTTCTTTGCATCAGCACCCCTTTTGGCTGACTAATGTACCATTCACCTCCTCATAAGAAAAAAGCTAAACATATGAAAGTGAAGAATGCATACTAAATTCTCTTCATCAGTGAAATAAGGTCACAAGGCAAACCAACACCCAAAAACTGCAGACAAAGACAGATATTGAAATCAGAACTTATCAGGAACAGAACCTCCCCTAGAGCCAGCATCAAGTAGGTATACTTAAGAAGGAGTATTAAATGTGTCTTTATATACAACTTAAGTAGTTGATCTGACTAATTACTAAAGATTGTGAGTGGATTAAATTGACAGACAAAAAACACCTGAAGGTCCAACTGGAGATCCAGGACTCCTGACTTTCATGAGTTGTACATTAGTAGCCCAAACAACTTCTCACTATGAAAATCACAGAAAAAATTCTTTCTTAAATACTTAGCATTATGGTGTAATTTAATGAATAAATAATTTTCATTTGATTGCTTTTGGAAATCTAAGTTCTTGATAATTCATGTATTTTTCTATTCCTAAAAACGTCTCTGGGCAGGGTGCATTTCTGGACAAACTACGAGAGCAGCATAAAATGTCCCAGGATGTTGTTTACCCACATAATCTGTAAACCCCTAGCAACTTCTCGCAGAGCCATCTTCCTTAAAACTCTGGAAAACAGTTAAAGGGTTGTAGTAATAAGACAAAAGCAGAATCAAGAAAACACAACTTTAGGGGCAGTAGGAGATATTTGTGACCCACTTCCTGGCCCCTTTTCCACTCTGTGTCTGGTACAGTGTGGAGCCAGTCTGCAATCCCATGGTGGGTCCTTGGCCCAATCCCACAGGAGCAGAGTAACCCCTATCTGCATATTGCAATGCTTGTATGAATCAATGAGTGGGAGTGGCAGCATGAAAACCAAAGTAAGAAACTCCTCTCCAGGATTGCTTTCCGAGATCTTGCCCTGTAGACAGAAGGAAATTGTGGACAGCTAAATCAGTGTAGAAAACAATTAAGTAAAATGGCCAAAAAGATTAAGTGCTGATTTCTCTTAGAAACTAAGGGGCAAGAGGGCAGTGGGACAAAATATTTAAATTGCTGAGAGAAAACAATCTCAACCAAAAATTTTAAATCCACCAAGGCTGTCATTTAAAAATGATGGAGATATTAAGACATTCCCAGATAAACAAAAGCTGAGAGAGTTTTTCACAACTAGACTTGCTTTACAATGTTAAAGGGAGTTTTCAGACTGAAAGGAAAGGACGATAGACAGAGTTTCAAAGCGGCATAAAGAAAAAAACTCCAGTTAATGTAATCATATGGGTAATTACAAATATCAGTAGTATTATATGTTTTTTTGTTGTGTAACTCCACTTTTTACTTACAGTATCTAAAATGCAAATTAATAAGAACTAATAATACATTTATATTTTGGGTCATAGAACATACAAAGATATACTTTGTCACAGTACAGAAATGGTAAGGGCTCAGAGTATAAAACAGTATATGGATTTGCTATTTAAATTTAGTTGACAGATTGTTTTCTAAAGTGTCTTCATCAGTTTGATATCCTATCAGCGATGATTGAGAGTATCAATTGCCCTGTATTCTTGCAAGTGCTTTTTATTATCAGTTATTATTATGCATTCTTATTTGAGCCATTTTAATAGTTGTGGGAGAACACATTGTGGTTTTAAAAACTTTATTTCCCGAATGACAAATGAAATTTAGCATCTTTTTTTGTGGGTTTATAGACCATCTGTATATTTTTTTTGGTGAAGTGCCTGTTAAGTTTGCACATTTTAATTTTTACTTTTTCTTTTATCTTCATATTATTGGGTTTAAAAAGTTATTTTTATATTATTTATACATGTTCTTTTGTCAAATATTTTCTCCAATTCTGTGACTTATTTGTTTTTTACCTCAGCAGTTCTATAACAAAGCAGATTTTAATATGATAAATGACAATGGATTCCATTTTCTCCTATGGTCATATACTTTGCCTTTTATCTATAAAATGAGAGTAATCCATGGTCATACAGATGATGTCCTATGATTACCTTAGAAGTTTTGTAATAATAGGTTTCATATTAATGTCTAAGTTATATTTTCAGAGAAGTTTTATGTACGCTCCCAAGGATAAGATTATTTCTCCAATTTTGGTAAAAGACTTCAATTTCTTCATCACATTTTTTTAAAGACCAAACTTCTCCATGAATATTCCTTGGCATCTTTATAAAAAAATTAATTGATCAGGGTTAGCGAGGAGGAAGAGGAGGTGACACTGTCCCACAACACCAGGCAGGACTGCGGACAGGCACTTCGTATCTAGGCTGCTAGGGGCTTTGTATTGCACCTATGGTACTGCCGCTGTCTTCTTTTTCTTTTTGAAGAAGCTTTAGATTACATAAATGTTACATAAAATATACAGAATTCCTATATGCCCCACCCCATCCACCGCCCACACTCTCCCACATTAACAACGTCCTTCATTAGTGTGGTACATATTTTACAATTGATGAACACATATTGAAGCATTGCTACTAACCGTGGACTATAGTTTACATTGTAGTTTGCACTCTGCCCTGCAATTTTGTAATTTATGACAAAATATATAATGGCTTATATCCATTATTGAAATGTCCTGCAGGACATTTCCAATGTCCCCCAAATGCCCCCATATTACATCTATTCTTCCCTCTCCCTCCCCTCAGAACCTCTGGTGACCACTGCCGTCATATCAACCAATGTTAAAAGTTCTTCCATTGCTAGAATAATAATAAGTCTATAATAGAATAATAATAACTCTATTTTAAGGAACAGAGAGTGTTTGCAACTGATAGTTCCATCTATCTGCCCCATGGGACCTAAGCCCCCTCTCAATTAAAAACAGAGTGAGCACCACCATCCTCAAATCCTCAAGATTGGGGACTAAACAATGTCACTGTCCTTTTTTTTTTTTATTTCAATATGGGGGCAAGGATTGAACCCGGGACATTGTATGTGGGATGTTGATATGGCTCAGTGGTTGGGCAACAGCTTCCCTGCATTGATTTTTTGTTTGTTTTGCTTGTTTTTTTTTTAGGAGGCACTGGAACAAACCTGGTACCTCTCGTGTGGTAAGCAGGTGCTCAGCTGCTTGAGCCACATCTGCTCCCACCTGCTGTCTTTTTAACATGAGAGGAAGTTATGCAAAGGGTAGAAAATAACAGAGGTTCAGATGTTACTAGAAGACAAGATCCCATCTGGCAAGAGGGTGCTGACAGTTAACAGAATCTGATGTGGGTGGCTGACAATTGTGAACACAACTACATACAGGCTACAGACAAGAGAAAAGCTTTAGAAGAGACCAAAGCCTACACAGCCCAATCCCTAGCTAGTGTTGTTTGTCAAATAAATGCACTGATCAACAATTTGCCCCATCTGCTCAACATCCAGGCCTCTCAGCTTCAGAGAACAGAGTCTCCTATCAATCACATCTTATAGACCATGGACATTCATAAAGAGAAAGTGGCTCAAAGAAAGATTGCTATTTTGACAACAAATAAAAATACAAGAATTGACAAACAAGAGTACCTGTAATTATGGAATGCCCTGTGAGGTACATTTGGAAACCTATCGACTTTATAGTTCTGGATGATGTGGAACATGGTGTCAAGCATGAAAATAACCAGCCTGCAAGACTGGTACACTGTTGAGAACAAATCCTCCTACTCAGAAACCACCAAGCCCTCCCATGTCAGGCTGGGGAACGTTGGGATGGAATACTCCTTACAAAAACCTTAGAACCTGTTAAATCCCCAACAGTTCCTAATGACTACTTGGGGAGTCCTGCTAGGCTTGGAAGTAAGCATAGTCCAGGCAGGACAGCTTCTTTCAATCAGAGACCAAAGGCGCAAAATGGAAGTAGTGGAGGAAGTAGATGTCGAGAGAATAGTGGAAGCGCCAGTATTAGTATTCTCATTGCTGTGCCTACACCTTTACCACCCACTGTTGGCCCAGTTGCTGATAGTCCAACTCCACCCCCACCACCTCCACCAGATAACATTCCCATGTTTGATGGTTTCCTGCCTCCGCCACCATCATCTCCAGTGGATTATGAAGATAAGAAGTTTGCAGTAGTTCAGGACAATGATCCATGTGCAGACGGGGATCCTGCCTGGGTCCCTAAGAATTATACGGAGAAAGTTTTTGCAATATATGATTATGCAAAAGACAAGGATGATGAGCCATCATTTATAGATGCTGCCGTCATTCATGTTATAAAGAACGATGATGGCTAGTATAATTGAGTCTGCAATCAAGTGATTGGTCTGTTTCCCGGGAACTATGTTGAATCAAACCGGCACTATACTGATTGAACTTTTTTTTTTTTTTTTTGCTTTTAAAGTAGGTTATTATTACTCAGACATACTGTGGGACTACTATGGCTAACAGAATTGTCTCAATATGTTTTAAAATGTTTTCATGTTTTCAGAACATGCTGTTTTATTGGTATATTTGAATGTCTATTACATAAGCACAAATCTTTGAGGCAGTTTGTGTATCGCTAAACAGCAATTTATATGTGAGGCTGTCCAGAAGTCATTATGCTTATGTATTTACTTACTCATTGTTAACTTAATGACCAGCCTAAATATTCTGGGAAAGTGAGGTATATAAATAGTTAACAAATCATGATTCAGATTGTCGCATTATGTCTTTCAGTGCAACGTGGTTACTAACACAGTCAGACTAAAATTACATTCAGAAAATTTAAATGCTGGTGCTGGTCAGATTTTTTGTTTAGAACCTTTCATTCTTGAACTATACTATTTGTTTAAAGCATTCAAATTTTATATATTGAAATATACTTTAAAAATCCAAGATGCTTCCAATTTGTCCAATATTTTACCTGGAGTACATATACTTGTCTCTCTAAACCAATTTAATCTCTGAGGTCTCCATGTGAAACAAAACAAACAAAAATGGGTGATCTGAACTGTTGAAATTTGTATCTTTTGTTTTTTTAATGAATGGATTTGAATTATAATACCTTCCATTCATAAATAAATAAGTGAACTGAAGATCTTTGTCATTTCCTTCACTGCTTTGATTAAAAAAAAACAAAACGTATTTATTGCAGGAAAAAAATCAATTGAATATACATATGTGAATCTATTTTTGAAAACTTTATTTGGTTGCCTTGCTCTAGGTATTTATCTTTTCACCATTGCTGCATTCTGTTGATTATAGCTTGATGACAAGTCAAGAAATTAGATTATGAGTTCTTTAACTTTATTCTTTTTTTCAATTTTTTTCTGACTACCTTACTTCTTAGATTTTTCATCTAAATTATAGAATCACCTTCTTAATTTCTGCCAAAATTCTTCCTAAATTTTAATTAAGTTTACATTGAAACTAAAGACTAATTTTGAATTGCATTTAATGAATAATTATACTTCCCCCTATTGCATTGCACAGCAACATCCTGTGGGTATATGTGTGTGTGTGTGTGTGTGTGTATATATATATATATATATATATATATATATATATACACACACATATTTATATATATATTTCTTCATTTTAATTTAGAGTACATAGCCAATATTACATATGTAGAATTTCTGAGTATGGTATGCAGCATCCATATAATTTTCAAAATTTTTCTGATTGCTTCTTGTTAACATAGAATTATGAAAAAAAAATAGAATTATAGTACTAGTCCATGGAAGTCTAGCGTTCTAATGTTCTAGCACATAGACTATTTTGGTTATCTGTGTACTGCACCACCTCTACTGTTAATACTTTCTTTCCATAGTTTATAATATTCATATCTTACCTACTCTTTGAAATTCTCATTTAGTTTAAACTATCTCTCATATGTTTTTTATCACTTGACAATTTAAATAAAAGCATAGTAATTTTTATTAAATTGTTATCAACTCTGTCATAGGTTATGTTTTCACAATATTTCATTACATAAATATTTATGGGAATTTTGAGAGAATTAAACAGGTTATATTTCCAGGTAGAGGAAACTGGATTTCAGGATTTTAAGTTATTAACCTAATGGCACATAGCTAATAAGTATAAAGTTAGAACTATTCACTGTATGATTAGATTTCTTTTCCAACCCTGTGGCAGATGATATTCCACTGAGAGCATTTTTGTTTTGTTTTTTGTGTTTTTTTTTTTTTTTTTTTTTGTATTCACATAATAATTGTTATCATCTAGTTGAACATTCTTAGAACAAAAATTCACTTGTGTAATATGGGGGAAAAAATCATCTTGAAGCTCTTCTGTTCTGGAGGAGAGTGTGTTTTCTCCTTGGGGCATGCCCTGTGGACTACAAAAAGACCTTGATGAGCTGGATTAAGAATGCAAATGCATATTCTTATTGGGCCTTTCTTGAGTAAGCAGTTCAGTTCCACAGGTAAAAGGAAAGGTTTTCCATCACTTACACAATATTTTAAAAAGTAAAAGCCTGAATCTCAAACTAGAGTATATACTTTACTATTAAAATTAGAGATAGGGTGATCTACTTAGAGCTGTATTAACAATTGAATTGCATGCCTTCCATGGAGCATAGAGAAAAATAGGTTTTCTAAATATATGGTTCAATATAGCTGTAAATTATAAATTTACTGTAATATTCTTGATGCAAGATAGTCAGAATAGGGACATGAGAAACATTTTACCTTTAGGTAAAATTTTAAATGGAAATGTTATTCACTTTCAACTGTCTACTAGTACATGCAAAATCAAGATCATCATGATTTTTATTCCTGATTTGGAGGTAAAATGAATTTAATATGGGAATTTAGAGATCCTTGAACTTTCACAATTGTTGTCTTGTCATAGACATTGTAGTGAAATGTAGGCTTGAAATGTTTTTGAAAGTTATGTGGTGTATAATAGTCAAGATGTATGATTTAGTGGATTCTTATGTTTAGTGGATTCTATTGCTGCATTTTTTGAAAGTTGCTTGCATAATTTTATTTCCTTTCACAGTGCTTCTTTCTACCTTCCTAAAACCTTTTTCTCTCTTGATATTCTCCAGCAAATATTTTTTAATGTATTCCATGGATTCTTATAGAAAAGACAAGAGAGAGAACCTCAAAGAGAGAGAGAATGGGTGAGAATGTGGGGATAGTAAGAAAGAGAATGAGGAATTTTTTACAATAGAAAGATTTTTTTGCTATGACAAAAAATATACTAATACATATTTATATTATTAATTGATATATTCATTGTCATTTAAACTAAATTAGAAATTATATGATTTGTTTGTATGTAAGCTTTCATGAATATGGGTAACTTGTCTGATTTTACTCAGAAATCAGAATTTAGCTTAGTTATATATTTTTATTCTAGAATTCTCCAAGGATCAAATGAGCAGTTTTCATTTGGTAGACCCACCTTTATTATGCAATTTATTCTATGTATTAAAAAAAAATCTTTTGCCTAATTGTAAGTAGGTCCTTCTGGGAAAGTAAAGACATGTAGCTTTGCAGTAAAATTTTCCAGTAATTTTTAACTGTTCTTCTTGACATATGAACACCTCATTATGACAAAACCTTATAGAATATAAGAATATAAATCCTTATAAATCACTGAATGTCCCATGACCTAATGCATGACAAATACTTCACTCTTTTAAAGCCAGAACAATGCAGCTTCTAATTAATTAAGAATGGGTCAAACATTTTGCTCTATAACACGATAAGTGAAAATCATGTTACCTGTGGAAATGTCACTTCTAAATATAGTAGGGCTTCGATTTGTGTTCAGTCACTAAGGCTTTCATATATAGATGCCAGTATATTATATTTTTGTTTTGTGTTGTGCTGTTTTTGACATGCACTGCTCTTTCTTTACACTTCGCTGAGTAAGAAACAGTCTGACAGAAAAAGGGAAAAATACCAGAAATCAAGGACTACTTTGTGGCAAATATCGGGATTTAATTCTTTTAGCAATAGCTCTTACAATCAATTTTACTAGTGATCATCAGGTGATATTTAACTCATAATTATTTTGAAGTCTATATAAGCAACTATAATTTTTAAATTAAGTGGCCATGATTTCTTCTTGGCAGAAATATGTCAAAAACTCACCCAAGGACATTGCAAGGATAGTGAGTAATGAATTGAGAAACCTGTATATTGTCAGTAAGTTAAAATTCAAATAACCATAGTAAAGATACAACAAGGTGCAAAGGCCAAAAATGGACAATTTATTGACATGTGTTTCAACAGAATAAACTGAAAAATAAAATACCATACTCTTTTTAATAGCACACAAGTTTCATCTAGATCCAGGTCACCATCTGCAGTTCTTTCATCACTGATCCTGAAGGACTACTGGAATGAGATCCTTGTCGGGAACAAGCACAAAATGGGTGTGAAAAAAAAAAGCCCTGTCAGAGAAGTTGAAATGTAAGTCTAACTTAACCCATTTAAGTCTTCTGGAAATGTTAGAACTCAAGGCAGGGCCTTTATGGATAACCAGAGATGGCATGAAGAAAACTTCAACATGAGAGTTAGGCAAACTCACATTTATTATGTCTGCAGAGGTAAGGAGCCAAAGTCAGTTTAAGTGACTCAGACCTGACACCTCGTGCTGCGGTTTTGCTCTTGCTTAAATACCTAAGTTACCATTTAGCATTTGCTTTGATTATGCATTAGATTTTATGCATATGATTAGTATGTTCAGGAACTCATGCTTGCACATACATTGCATCATCAAAAAATGGGCGGATAACTCCACCCCTGGGTGGGAAATTTTCTATGTTCATTAAGCAAGTTCAAGTGAGGACAACAAGGGGCTACTTCTGAGCAGGTCCTACCAACTGGTTGAAGCTGGTTTTCATACTTCATTGCTTCAACAAGATATTCTTGACCACCAAAAGCAGAATTTGGCAGAAAGAGAGGGTTGCATCTCATTTCCTTCTAATTTACATACAATACTTTCCTTTGTAGCCAGCAACAGGGAGAAAAACAAGTTATTTTCAAGTATTCAGTCATCCTACATCCATCAGAAATATTTTAACATGAAATAATTTCCACATTTTTTGTCATTTAATTTAAAATAATCTTGTGATATGAATGTGGTTGCTTCCATTTTACAATATGACCATTAAAAAAGACATTTCATGCACATAATGACAAATTCAGGGCAGTACTTAGGTGTTTACATTCCACTATAAAACTTTTAGATGTAAAAATCACAATATTCATACCTCTTTGTGGACATTAACACGATGCATTATGAAAAGGGAGTAGAAAATTTAACATAAACTTGATTAGAAGACAAAACTAGTAAACTGTCAGTTTCTTGTTTTTACATCGGTCATTTAGCCAAACC
Source organism: Tolypeutes matacus (assembly GCA_026826555.1). Classification (NCBI taxonomy): domain Eukaryota; kingdom Metazoa; phylum Chordata; class Mammalia; order Cingulata; family Chlamyphoridae; genus Tolypeutes; species Tolypeutes matacus. The sequence goes on along the minus strand of JAKSZT010054371.1, from coordinate 246,284 downwards.
CTAATGAAACTATTTCTTTACTTATTTACACAGACAACTGCTTCTAATTGGACCCTACATCTTTATCATTTCCTAACTCATCAATGGCTAAGTTCTATTTTTATGGGACATTGCCTTGATATGGGAAATTGCCAAAAATATAAATGGGAATGTCACGTGTGTTGTCAGATTTGGAGTCATACATCATTAATTTGAACAATGTGACTGAAGTTACCATGTTTATATTAATGGGTTTCACAAATAATATTGAGTTGAAACTCTCCCTGTTTTTATTATTTCTAGCAATCTATCTCTTTACTCTGATTGGAAATTTGGGACTGGCTGTATTGGTTATTGGGGATTCCCAGTTCCACAATCCCATGTACTGTTTTCTGAGTACATTATCATTCTTGGATGCCTGCTATTCTTCAGTTGTCATCCCCCAAATTTTAGTCAATTTCCTGGCAGAGAGAAAAGCCATTTCATTTATTGTATGTGCAACACAAATGTGTTTTTTTTGTTGTTGTTGTTTGTTTGTTACTTTTGGGACTTCAGAGTGCTTTCTCTTGGGTGCAATGGCTTATGACCTTTATGTAGCAATCTACAACCCACTGATGTAGTCAGTTAACATGTCACAAGGTGTCTATTTGCCTCTCATCATATCTTCCTATGTTGGTGGTATTTTACATGCTATATTACAAGCAGTAACCACTTTTAGCATATCTTTCTGTGAATCCAATGAAATTAGACATGTCTTTTGTGACATCCCTCCACTCCTCACTATTTATTGTTCTGATGCTCACATCAACCAGCTTCTACTCTTCTGCTTTGTGAGCTTTATTGAGATATCCAGTATACTTATTGCCTTGATCTCCTATGGTTTCATTCTGATGGCCATTCTGAAGATGCATTCTGCTGAAAGGAGATAAAAAGTCTTTTCCACCTGCAGCTCTCACCTAACTGTGGTGTCATTTTTTCATGTGACAATCTTCTTCATATATGTAAGGACAAGTTCCAGCTATGCTGTGGACCGTGATATGATACTGTCTGTATTTTGTACTATTGTGATTCCAGTGTTCAAACCTATCTTCTATAGTCTGAGGAACAAAGATGTTAAAAAGGCAATGAAAAAATTGAGAGAAATTAATTCATAAATAAAGTACAATTTTAGTATTGAGTCAAATTGAAAAACATTTTGGAGGTCAGGCCGTATCTCTGTGGACAGTAGGTAGGGAAGAAAAATCTAGTTCTTAGTTAATACTATTTTCATATCCCAGAATATTTCCAGTGAAACATTAATTACTCCTCCAATGCAGCATTTTATAAATACAGATAAATTGCACAACTGTATGCCTATGACTATATTCAAACTAACCCATAATAAATATTCTTTGATAAATATTTTGATGTTGTTAGTCTTTGTACAATTTGATTTTCAAAATGCAACTATAATTAGAGGCCTTGTCTTCTGGTCTTGAGGGACTGATATGACCTTACATTGTTTATAGTTAAGTCCTCAGCTTTCATTATCAAGTTAGTTCCCCCTGTTGAAGCCCTGTGAAGGACTACCAAATATTCTTTTCTTATTCCATGTGCACTCATACTCTCAGATCCATGCTCTAGCCATGACTTTTGAACTGTTTGGATCAACGTCATAGTTTTTTTTTTCTCTTATTATTGCCTTCCAACTTGCCATTCACAGAAATTGATTAGAGCCATTCTCAAGCTCCCAAAAATATATTGATATGATATAGTAATATTTATTCAGTGTGTAATTAAGGCCCTGGAAAAGTAAATAAAAGTATAACTAAACATTTATTTTGCTTCCTTTATTTTTGTTCTAAGATTTGATTATTTGAAGAGATATTTTGAGGGGAAATTTGTTTTTCTTTTAATGAAATTAAGTCTTTTGCCAACAGAGATGCCTTTCCTATGTGTCCACTAGATAATGATATCAGAACTATTTAATCAAAGCATTATTTCTGAAGTGTGATGTTATGATCAATCCAGTAATATTCAAGACCTCATTTTCTACTCAGTTATGCAAAGCAAACTCATACATCTCTATTGGAACAAGCACATGTTTGATTGCAGAGTGTGGTTTAAATATGCAAATTATAGACACTATACTGGTTATAATATGAACAGTAAGTTGTCTTAGTAAAATACTAAATTACTTGAAGCTACAGCATATTAAAGTTTATTTTCCTTTTTGTAATCTTTTAGATGATTTTTCTGGAATAAAGGGAAAAAAAACTACTTCAATAGTGTATCTAGTCATCATTTACAAGATTTAAAATATTTGTGGTTTATAGGATCATTTATAAGACTTCTTCAACTCAAATCAGGTTTCAAATTGTTAAAGTAAACCTTCAATCAAGATGTTTCCCTGGTATATAATTTTAGTTGCTCAAGCAAACAAAAATAATATCTCTATAGGAAAGGAAGAGGTGAGCAGTAGGAGCAATGATGCACTCAGTTATGACTAAAAATATAAAGCCAATAAATCATTCAACAAATAAGACAAAAATAGTTGTCAAGTTATAATGGATGAAATTCTACTCTTTGTCCCTTTTTTTCCTAAAAGTAAAAATCACATGTTAGAATTAACAAATTCTATGATTTTCTCACTTATATGCCAGTCTAAAATAGTGTTATATTTATTTCTCATGCTCATAACTTTTCACTGTTCATGTGTCAACACAATTATCTTATATCAAGAAAGAAAACATTTATGTACCTGCTCCCATGGATCCTCTCTTTCACATCATTTAGCACAGTCATCATTTAATATTTGTTCTGAATATATGATTTCTATGAGCTCTACTATATTACTGACCCTGTAGTTTGTATAACACAGGGATTGTGTCTGCTTTTCCACAAAATAGTAATCCCCAGGGCATTATATAAGACATGGAATATACTTTACTCAGAAAATATTTCTGAATGGTGGATCAATGAATGAATACTGGTTAGTAGCAATTGTTATCACTTACATGAAGCTTATTATTGTATATGTACAATACATAAATTCTTTAGCTATGCTAAGTCATTTATCCTCACAACAGCTCTAAGAGATTGTCCTGTTGTTACCTATGATCAGAGATGAGCAAAAAGAGGTACATAAGCTCTAAGGAATATACTTAAATCCACATAGCTCTTAAGAGTAATAACAGGATAAAAATCTAAATTTCCTTATACAGAATGACTGCTTTAAGTACTTTAATACATAGAACAAAAGAACTGATTGCTTTTTCTGCTTTGCCTACTGCATTATCAGAGCACCAGAAAATACCAAATGAAGTACTGAAGGTCTACATTTTGTCAGTGGTAGAAACAACAGAGTAAAAGAAAAGTGTGTAAGAAATATTGGAAAATTGGTTTCCACTACATTTGAGAACTCAGTCAATTGGATGATATGTATAGAATTTGCAGTTTTGGCCTGGACCATCAATAAACCAGACACATTAAAGAAAGGATAAGAAGTACAATAAGCAGTAGTACTGTATGAAGTAGAAGAAGGAGAAGGAGAAGGAGAAGGAGAGGGACAGGGAGAGGGAGAGGGAAAAGGAGAAGGAGAAGAAGGGAATGGAAGAGAAAGAGATGAAGGAGATGGAACGGAATGGAGATAAGGAGGGAGAAGGGGAAGAAAAAAAGGGGTAATGATGGAATGGGAGAGAAAGGGGAAAATGATTCTAAAACTAAAGACATGAAGCATGGACAAACCTGCACTGCACAACCCAATGGTATCACTGCACTCCTGTCAGGCCCCTCCACTGTACAAATACACACTTCCACCTTACCATAGATTTTGCCCATATGGGCATTCTGGGAGGAGGGTTGGTGGATGGAGAAGGTAAACCCTAGGATTTGGCTGGTACGTGGTTGAAACTACAATGTTGGGAATGCTTTTTTGGAAATATGGTAAGGGAGGGTTATTGGTTTAGGGTGTTGGATGTGGAGACCATTCAGAACAAGGCACACACCTAGGGCAGGCTTCTATGGATTGTGTGAATGTTCATCTTGTCATAGTGTATTATATCAGTGGGTGGAGACCCACAAAATGACCAGAAAGGCATTGGATTCCTATCCTGGGGAGGGCTGATATGTTCTCAAACAGGGGGTAGGAGTCTCTTGAGAGCCTGTGTTGTTCCTAATAGGGGAGGACAAACCAGTGAGTCAAGACCTCAGTGTTGTTGCAAGTAACTATGAATCTTGTCAACCAAGTTGGTCACTGTGGGCCCAAATGGAGGGAGAAGGAGGAATAGAATAGATGGAACAGGGAATATTTAGTGGGAAATGGAAGTGTTCTACATGATCTTGCAGTGATGGACACAGGCCAAGTTAAATAGCATCAAAATTAATAAAAGCATATGGTCTAAAATGTAAACCATAATGTAAACAATTGACCATGGTTAGTAACTATGTTTCAATATTTGTACATCAGTTGTAACAAAATTACAATTGACCTATAAAATGTTATTAATAGAGGAAAGATGAAAAGGGGGAGGATGTTGGGTATATGGAGGTCCCCTGTATTCTGTGCATGACTTTTCTGTAACCTGAAACTTCTTTGAAAACAAAATGAAAAAAGAAAGACATTGGGGGGATAAATGGAAGAAAAGGTCACTGTACATACAGGACAACAGATTTTACAGTGATGAAAGCCAAAATGTCAAAAAAATTAATATTTTTTCATTATTTTTTATTATCCCAATTTTTTATTAAAAATTTTTTTGTATTTTATTTCTTAGTTTTAATATGATCAGTATTATTTCATTTTCTTATTAACTGTATTTGGATATTTTGTTGGTTTCATTTTTGAAGAAGTTTTGGAACACAGAAGGGTTACAACTGTGGCAGGGGGAGGATCATAGGTGTGGGGTGTCAGTAATGGGGAATACATGGGAGGAAGTTCACCTGGGCATACATATAAGGCACATAAATGTGTTCAAATGTTCATAGGACATTCTCATGGTGGGTGGGGATTCACACAATAACCAAAAGAATATAAAATTCCCATTCTGGGGAGCTGTGCAACATTCTCTGATGGAATAAACAAGAATCCCCCAAGTACTGGGGCAATGACTAGTGAAGGAGAATGGTCCATTGATGGACCCTTGATATTGATGACTGTGTTTATGAACCATTACTCTTGAAATTGGAACTTAACCTAGTATAATAGGGTGCCTAAGAGTTACCTCCGAGAGCTTCCTTGTTGCTCAGATATGGCCTCTCTCTAAGTCAAACTCATCATATAAATGCAATAATTTCCCCCCAGCATGGGACATGACTCCCAGGGATGAGCTTCCCTGGAACCAAGGAATTAATACCAAGCACAAACTAGCAGTGAACCTGGAAAAGGATCTTGCCAAAAAGGGGTAAAAGGTAAAGACAAATGGGTTTGTACGGGTAAGAGAATTCAAAGTGAGTCAAATACTTCACATCCAGTCCATCAGCATGCCATATTGATTCTATCCACAGAATTTATTCAGAGTGTAATTGTTTCTCAACACTTCCTTTACTACTACCTTAGTGCAAACAACAATCATTTAATTCTTTAAATTATTGATGCGACCTTCTAGACTGCCTCTCTGTTTCTGCCTTCTTCTCCTTGAGTCTATCTCAATATTGGGGCCACAGTGTTACTGTTAAAATGTAAGCTGACACATATTTCTTTTCTTCACAAAACCTACAGGACTTCCTATCACACTAAGAGTAAAATTTAAAACTTTTACTGGAGGCTCCAGATCCCTAACTTCTATTATGTCATCCTTAATCATTACATCTGTCAGTAATTTATATGGATATTATGTATGAATATTTAAAAGTTTCACAGTTAAGGATGTAGTATAAGATAATGCATGCATTAGGTATTTGAATATAATAGTGAACAATGATTAACAAGTGAAAAGTTGTTCAATATTTTTCTCCTAAAAAAGGTTGAACTTTTCCTTAATCATTCAATAGTTTTTTAGGAAAAAAGTCAAATTAAATTCTATTAAAAAAACCTTAAGGTATATTAAAATAATACAAACTACTTTAAAGCTAACAATATATCTAATAGTCATTGCTTAAGTTTGAATAAAAGATAAATACTTAGAAAATGAAAAAACAAACATTGTTTTGTAAATATACATAGAAGAGCAGAGACAATTAAAAGAGCAACTCCAGATTATGTAGAGGAATTTTTAAAATGGAGATTTTAACAAACTACCACACTAAAATTTATTCGATGTCACAAAATTTGGATTCATTACCAATTCTTAGATTTACAACTTTTCTTTATTAAAAAATTAAAAACAAATAAGCCAAGAATTTAAATCAATAAATATTTATTTTAAAGAACATAAATTTATAGATATCAGGAGAAAGGAAATTACTTTTTAATCATTACCAAATTAAACAAAAAAATGGTTATTACTGAAGATGTTAACACATCACAGAGAGGTAGGGTTTTCAAATGTTAGCAAGTAGACACAAAAGAGATTATTTCATGCAGGTATTTAATGTGATGAAGTCGCAAGACTTCAGGATTTAAAGCATTGCAAGATGTGATTCCCTGTATTAAATACAGAGGAATTACCTGTATTTCGGAATGGAATGAAATACGGAAGTGATGAACGGAAGCTGAAAGCTGAAAAGGAGAAATAGAGAGTGACAAACGGGTGTGTTTGTGAATAATATATATATATATATATATATATACACACACACAAAAGATTAGCCTAGAAGAACTTGAACAAAACCATCAGAAATAATTAGGATATTTTTATATTCTTTAGTATTTGAAAATACTTTCCAAATTTTCTTCAATGTTCTCAGACATTTTTCTATAACTCAATTCTATCACAATATTTTCATTGCTCTAAGAAAAATATTGAAGTGATGTTTTTCCTTTTTTTTAGGTGTTTGCTTATGAATAAGATTAAACCAAGTATTTATAAAACATCATGAACATTTTCATAAAAAGCCATTGTTTATTCAAAATTTTGCAAGATGTTAAGTATACTGATAATAGCTGGCAAAATTTTTTAGTGCTTCATTAAATTCTTTCCATTCATTGATTTAATGTGCAAAATATCTCAATTGATTTAGAAATATTTTTTATGTACAACTGAGGAAAGTTGATTTAAGTTTAGTAACTTACTAAGGGATAGACAGCTAACAGGCTGGCAGATCTACAATCTGAACCTTGGACTATCCGGGACAAAGCAGCACTCTTTATAAATATGTTTATTTTTTCTTACATAATTAAAAGAATGACTTCTGAAATCAATCTCCATAATAAAATTTCCTGAAATTGGGACATACATGTTGATTTCAAAGAGAAAATTTGATTGCATTTCCGTGATACAATTTGTAAGTTTTTAAAACAATATTCTTAGAAATGTCACAGACCATGTATGGTCAATTAGAAGATGACTAAAAGAGAAATGAAAACTAATTAAGTAACATTAATCTTTTTAGTGAGAGACTAAGTAAATAACAAAATAGGGAAGAAAGGAAACGTCTTAAATGTTCAGCATAACTGTCATTTCAATTGCCTGGAGCCCGCTGTCTTCTGCATGACTCTTCTTATGAAAGCATTTTTCATCTCTTTGTTCCTAAGACTATAAAAGAGTGGATTCTTTTAAAATTAGTTTAGTGATAATAGAAATACATATGGGGATCACCATAGTATAAAACACAGAAGCCACTTGATCCTTTCCCAAGGAGTAGGATTTCTTTGGTTTTAAATAAGGAAAAATTTCAGTGACATAATAGATGGTGACTCCCAGGAGTGGGAGACAAAAGTAGAGAAGGCTTTGAGCTTTCCCGTAGTGGAATTAATTTTCAGGATACTGGAAAGAATAGATGCGTAGGACCCAAAGATTGTGATAAGAGATGCAGTTATGGTAGAGCCAGCGAAAATGAGTATTATGATTTCAGTGTCACGAGTGTCAGTGCAGGAAAGGGATAAAATTGGGGTTAAGTCACAGAAAAAGTGACAGATTACAGTGGAATTTCAGAAATGCAAACTCTTAATACAAAGAACATTGGTCAAGGATTCAATAAATCCAATCACGTAGGACCCAGTGATGAGGATGCGGCAGACTCTGGTGCACATAACAACAGGGTAGTGAAGAGGCCTGCAGATAGCTACATAGCAGTGATAGGTCATTGAAAAGAGAAGGAAACATTTAGTGGCAGCCAAGAAGAAAATAAAAATACATCTGGGTGAAACAGTCTGTGAATGAAATATACTTACTGGAAGTCAGTAAGTTCTCTAAGGTGTTAGGTGTGATGACCGTTGAGTAACTGAGGTCCAGGAATGACAGGTGACTAAGGAAAAAGTACATGGGGGTGTGAAGCTAGGGATCCAGGCGAATTATCAGCATCATCCCTGCATTCCCCAGCAAAGTAATCAGGTATATCAGGAGAAACAGCATAAAGAAGACCAGCCGGATCCCTTCAGAGTCTGTTGATCCCACAAGGATGAAGTCAGGCACATTTGTTTCATTCCTATTTCCCATAGCTTTCAAGTGTTGCAAACTGTTGAGAAATCAATGATGTTTCTTCTGTGAATGATTTCAAAATGTTTTTGATTATATGAATGAGCTGATACTTTTAAAATTAGTTTAGTGATAATAGAAATACATAGTAAAGCCTAGTTTGAAATCAGTTTACTCAAAGAAGCTAAATTTTACTATGAAATACAAATTTGGATAGTATATAATAGAAAGTTATATATTGCATAATTAGAATGAACTTAAAACTGTTATAAATACTTTATTAATAAATTTAAGCAGCTGAAAATATTCTATCATACTTATTACTAGTGTACACATTTTTTAGATGGTAAATAGGGCACAGAAAATTATGTAACTTATCCAGACTCACAACCAGTAAGTTTGATTGATTTTGTAATTCTAGAAAGATTTATTGAGTCCAGAGATCATACTCAGACCACTATATTCCAAATTATAATTAAATTCAGAAAACAGGAAAGAAGTGCTAGATATATAATAAACAATGATAGTTCTAATGTATCATTGACAGTTCTTTTGTATCTAATATTATTTATTTATTTATTATTATTTTTTTAAAGATTTTATTTAATTATTCATTTATCCCCCCCTTGCTGCTTGTGCTCGCTGGGTCAGCTAACCACGCCGTGCGGGCAGGCTTGCCTTCACCAGGAGGCCCCAGGAACCGAACCCGGGGCCTCCCATATGGTAAACGGGAGCCCTACTGATTGAGCCACAGCCGCTTCCCTCTAATATTATTTAATACAAAAATGATAGATCAAAAATTAATAACTTAGTCTGCCTTACCGGGGTTTATAAATATTATAGACCACACATTACTATTAATTTTCAGAAGATATGATTTTAAGTCATTATTTAAACTCAAATTTCTTTCATAATTATGATTTCAAAATATGTTCTTTGCTTGATTACTCTAGTACCATCAAATCTATTTTTCCATTTTTTCAAATCCTGGTATTACTTAAGTAAGGTCGAAATCATATATATATACATATATATATGGATGCTCTTCTAATAATATTCCCATTTTTTGAAACACATTAAAACTCTTTAACTTTGAGAATAATATTTACCATAAGCTAAAATTTGTTCAAAATTTCTTCCAGCATTATCTTTCTAGAAATTCATCAATCTCAAATTTTTCTCAGAAATAAAATATGTAAACCATTTAAGGAACATGAAATTTCTGCAATATAATATTTGTCTCCTTTGAGATAAATTATTTTTTATTTTATTCACATGCATTTTTAGTTAATTCTGAAGTAAAATAAATCACCTAAAATTTTTCTGCCTAGTCCTGTCAAATAGAAACTTTACCAATAAATTGTATCTCACAAATATACTAGGGAGCTACTGTGAACATAAGCAGAGCAGAGTACCTCTTGCCTTTCACCCTGATAATGCCATAGCAACTCTAATATTGAGGATTGCTCTTAATGCAACTTTTAGTCATCTCTGGGACCGATTTCCAAGGAAGATAGCCTGGCATGATGCTAAGGATAAAAGTTCAAGGAAAAATGCCTCTAATGTTAGGTTTATAACAGAGAATTGCTTTCCTCATAGAAACCACATAATTTTAAGCATCTTATTTTGGTTTTCTTTCTGATGTTCTAATTTATGACTGGGTAACAGAGAAGTTATTTCTAGAAAAATATTTAAGTTGATCTGAAGCTGAAAGGCCAGAATGTTAACCACAGTAAATGAAATAGCAATTTTTTTTTACAATGAAACATTTTTACACTTAAAAATGTGACAATATCATGGGAATAAGCATTGTACATGAAACAAAATTACAAATACAAGAAAATACAATGAGGAAAATGTAAATCATTCATAAATGTCAATCTTTAGATGTATTTTCTTCCAATTATTTTCTTTAGTGCATATAATGCTTATTTATATGTATACTTATGAGTATTTTTTATCACACTGTATTTTCAGCAAAATATTGCTTTTATTATTAAATACTTACAATGCAGCTTGACCTAAATTATATTAGACTTCTGTAAAACCCATAGTTTAATGTGTTTTGCATTGACTGAGGCAGAATAAAAACTTCTTTCTACGAGTATGCACCAACTAATGAATGGGCAATTTTGAAACATCACGAGGAAAACATGTTGAAGTTTCCATAGAGTTTAGAGAATGTCACCTCATTCATCTACTTAGCAGATAAATTGTTGTATTCAGACACAACAATGCTTATGCAACTTGTTTCAATATTTTAGTGAATTGGCTTTTATTATATAAAAAAGAGAGAAGAAAGTAAACATTTCATGCTTAGAAGAGTAAATATTTTACAATTAATTTCATGGCCAAAGGCTTCCTTTCTTTATATATAACTAAGTGAAATACATTCTTGTTATTGTTTCATTAATTAACAAAAAAAAAAACCCATCTATTTTCTTGAATTTTCTTTAGAAGCAACTCATACTAGAAAAACTGTTTATACTGCAGAATTTCAGAGAGAATTTGATGGTATGGATCAATGTATTACAAAATAATAAATTATATAATTAATCAACATTTGAAAGTACAATTTTTCAATTCATCAAAAATTCAATGACCTTGAAAAAAACTCCTTTGTATATTAAATGTCAGCATTAATTTATATCAAAATATGTGACCTAGTGGTTTAAAACAAAGGAGAGATTAATAGGGATTATCTATATGAATGCCATCTCAATAGGGTCTGCTTATCCATGCACAATTTCCAGGATTGAGTTTTTCTTCCCGGTACTGAAATCCATTTTTATAGTCACTAGTGTACTTTCAAATAATATAATTAATAAGCAAAGAAAGAATAATTTTTTTGACTAATTTTTTTTGCTGACTCTTTATGGGTGGAATTGTAACCAAGGGCTAAGAATTAACAAGTAATAGTGTTTACAAAATCATTATTTAGATAGCTTTATATTTTTCAATAACCAAAGGATAATGTGTGAAATTACTTAAACTGGCTTAGCCTGCTATTTTGATGGGCATTCTAAACAGGTCTCACACCTGTTTATGGTTGCTCTAGATTTAGCCTCACCCTTGTTTCTGCTTACTAGTGTAATGGTAACCACTCCACTCTCCTCTGTTTAACATCCATAGGGAAAACCTTGTAACTGACCTTTGTTCTGTATAATCCTTTCCCAGATCCTTCTGACTCTCCCCAGTTTAGTACAGATCCCATCTTGTTCAACCACTTAATGTTTATTAATGAAGAAATCTGTGCCAAATCCACACCAATTATTCATTAGCATCCCGATGTTATAAATATCAAAATTAATACAGTTCCTGGGGGAGGTTTTGGTCCATTAATCCACTGTCCTCCTTTGTTTGTGCAAACAAACTCTTCTCTCTGTGAAACCCCAGTATCTCAGGAATTGGTCTTTAGAATGCATCAGGAAGAAAGAACCCCCTTTTTTTGGCATCAGGATTTCAATATGGCATATCTAATAGTAAAATAATTTTGGCAGAAGATAGGGAGTAAGAAACAGAAATGAAACATGACTCCTTTGTCCTGCAGTCCCAACAAGATTAAAACTTTATCCCTAACAATTGTTAAGTGTCATTATTTTTTAAAAATTTCTATTTCTACTTTTAGTTCTGTCAATTTTCCTTTATGTTTTTGGAAGATTTGTTAAGGAATTTTATAATTTTCTGAAAAATTGGCTCTATTGTTATTTTATTCTCTGTTTCATATCTCTGGAATAAACATGTCTATTATTTTCTAATAGTACTACATTGCACAATTGTAGTTATATGCTATTGACAGGTATAAATTACATTCTTTAATGTTCTCCTATTTCTTACAGACATCACATATTTGGGTCTTACTTTTTAATAGAATCAGTTACCAGGCCTATTAACTGGAGTGTTTAGTCCACTTGCATTTAAGTCATTATTTATTTGCTATTTTTATATTATGACATATAGTTTTGAAATTCTGATTCATTTCTCCTAGTATCTTTTTGGTTAATATAATATGTAATATAAAATTTTATTTCCTCTGTTGGATATTTTTTAACCATACTTCATTGCATTATATGGCTAGTGTTTTCTCCAGGGGATAAAATTTTCATCCTTAAATTATTTTAGTGCTATTAATATTATTATCATTGCCTCTAGGCAACATAAGACAGTTCAGGTTCTGTTCTCCCACAGAGTCTTTGACAAACTACAAAAAAGGACAAAAACATCTTACTCAAAACTTTAGAAAACAATTAAATTATTGCACTAACTGGATGAGAGCTGAACCAAGAAAATGCCACTTAAAACTAGTATTGAAACCTGGACTTGCCCCCAATTCCTCCCTGGCATAGTGTAGAAACCACATGAAATCTGATTATGCGTGCCATTCTGTTTTGGAGAGAACAGATTAACCCTTGTGTGCTTCCTGTGGTGCATTTAAAAGGCAGCGCCCATAAAATTGAGTGCTGATTTCTCATGAGAAACAATGGAGGCAAGAATGCAGTTGGATGAAAAAATTAAGGGCTGAAAAAATTTTAACAGTGAATTTTATATCTGGCAAGACTGTCTTAAAAATGAGAAAATTGAAGTAAAGATTAAGACATTCTCAGGTAATCAAAACTAAGACAAATAATCAACACTAGACCTGCCCTACAAGCAATACCACAAGAAGTTCTTCTTACTGAAAAGAAAGGATTGTAGGTCATGGATTGAAGCAGCATAAAGGAATAAATATTTCTGGAAAGGTAAACATAGGGGGTAATTATAATCCCAGTATTATTATATTGTGTTTTTTTGTAGGTAAACTCTACTTTTCATTAGTACAGATTCCAAAAGATACATGCATAAAATATAATGCCAAAACTATGACATTATTTGTGTAAAATATATTTTGTAATAAGTACAAGAAAAAAGTGGGGTGTTGATGGGGTTTAGAAACAATGTGTATATTACTGAAGTTAAGTTGGTATCTAATCAAACAAGATTATTTTAAATTAAGAATGATGTATTTAACCCCAAAAGTAACTGCTGAGAAAATATCTGAAAAATAAAAAGAAGGAAATGAGAAGAGACTCAAAGCAATACAATATTAAAAATAGAAATAGACATTAATGGAAGAATTAAGGGACCCATATGATTTACAGATTCAACACATTCTCAATAAAACTCCCAACAGCTTTTTTTTGCAAAAGTGACAAAACAAAAAATCGAATTTATTTAGAAGGGAAGGGACCCAAAATAGTCAAAATGATCTTAAAAAATAAAAACAAATTTGGAAGTCTCTCACTTCCAGACTTTAAAGAATATTACTTAGCTACAGGAGTAAAATAGGCATGATACTGGCATAAAGACAGACACATTGATCAATGGAACTATTCGAGAAGCCAGAAATAGACCCTCACATATACATTCAAGTGAGTTTTTACAAGGTGGTCAAGCCCTCCCAGCTAGGCCAAAACAGTCTATTCAACAAATGGTGCTAGAATTGGATAGCCATATCCAAAAGAAAGGAAGAGGACCCCTATATCACACCTTATATAAAAATTAACTCAAAATGGATCAAGGATTTAAATATAAAAGCTATAACCATAAAACTTTTTGAAGAAAATGTAGGAAAATATCTACAAGATCTTATGGTAGGTGGTAGTTTCTTAAACTTACACTCCAAGAAAACTCAACAAAATAAAAAAAAAATAGATGAATGGGACCTCCTCACAATTGTACACTTATGCCTCTCAAAGGACATTGCCAAAGGGGTAAAAAGGCAGCCAATTCAATGGAAGAAAATATTTAGCAATCACATATCTGAGAAGGGTTTTATATCCATGATATACAAAAAATCATACAACTCAACAATAAAAAAACAAACTATTCACTAAAAAAATGGGCAAAAGAATTGAAAAGACAATTGTCCAAAGAAGAAATACAAATGGCGAAGGAATAAATGAAAAAATGTTCAACATCACTAGTAAATAGGGAAATGCAAATCAAAATTACAGTGAGATATCATTTCATATATAATAGACAGACCACTATTAAAAAGTCAGAAAATTGTAAATTTTAAGAGGATCTGGAGAGATAGGAACACTTATTCACTCTTGGTGGGAATGTAGAATGGTACAGCCATTGTGGAGACTGTTTGGCAGTTCCTAATGAGGTTGAATATAGACTTGCCATGTGACCTGGCAATATCATTATTAGGTATATAACCAGAAGAATTGAGAACAGAGACACAAACAGACATCTGCAAACCAATGTTCCTAGTGGTTATTCACGAGAGCAAAAAGTTGGAAACAACCCAGATGTTCATCAACTGCTGAACTGATGAATGGATAAACAAATTGTGAAGTATACACATGATGGAATATTATGCAGTGGTAAGAAGAAATGAATTCTTGAAGCATATGTCAACATGGATGAACCTTGAGGACATTATGTTGAGTGAAACAAGTCAGACACAAAAATACAAATACTGTATGATTGTGCTATTATAAACTAAATATGTTGTGTAAAGTCATGGAGTTAATAATTAGAATACAGATCACCAGAAAAGAGAATGAGGGTAGAGAATGGAACGCTGGGGTTTATCTGTGCAGAATTGGTAAAAAGATTGTTTGTAAACCTTTGGAAATGAATAGAAATGGTGAAAGCATATCATGGTGTTTGTAACTAGGAGTACTATTTTATGGATATGACAGTGGTTGAAAAGGAAAATATAAAGTTATATATAATATTAGAAGGAAAGCTAAATACTGTAATTTGGGACTGTATAGATAGGAAAACCTCATGTAAAACAAATATGGGTGATATTACATATATGATTCTTTTTGCAAAATATAAATACAAATATACTAGAAAGAAAGGAACAGAATAGCAGCTATGTACAACAGGAAAAGCATGGAGAGACTGAGAGTTGATGAGTTTTGTTTCTTTCTGTTTATTATGATTATTATTGGAAAAATGAAAGTGCTTTAAGAATGACTGAAGGGGGACGGATGTGGCTCAAATGGTTGGGCATCCATCTCCCATATGGAGGGAACTGGGTTCGATCCCCGGGACCTCCCGGTAAAAAAAAAAAAAAAAAAAAAAAGAATGACTGAAGTGATGAATGCACAAATAAGTGATTACAATTAAAACCATTTATTGTACAATTTGGATGGGTTTATCTTTATCAATATGTATCAATAACATTTTTTATTAAAGAAAAAAAAGGTATAACTTAAAATACCCAAATAATAAAAATTGCAGAAGAATATTCTTCTTTATCCATGACTATTTTGAATGGAAATTGAATAAACTTTGTAGTCAAAAGGAAGAGATTGGAATAATGGTTAAAATTCAGGATCTAACTATTTTCTTTTTAAAGCCCTTATCTTAAATTCAAAGACACAAGTTGGTTGAAAGTTAAAAGAAATAAAAAAGGGAAAAAATATTCCATGTATATAGTAACAAAAGAGAATTTGGGTAGCTATTCTAACATCATATAAAATAGACTTCAAGTCCATGATGGCCAAAGGGACAATGAAGTATACTGTATACTACTGAAATGATCAATTCAACAAACTGATATGAGTTATATGTCCGTATAAGTGTACAGAAACAGCAGAGACACACCATAATGAAAGAAATGTTGGAAATTTTGAAAGGAGAAATGGATGGCTCTATGTTCTCATATTAGACTTCTATATGCAACATTTAATTATGGCTAGGAAACCTAGATAAACAATTGATAAGGAGATGGAGGACCTGACCAATACTATAAATAAACTGGAGCTAAAGACATATGTAGAACACCGCATCCAAGAAGAGCCAAATACACATTATTCTGTAGTGCTTATGGGTCATAGTGCTTATGGTCATAGACCATATGCTAGATCATGAAATAAGACAATAAATTTAACAAAATTTTAGTCATTCAATAAATCTTCCCTGGCAACACTGAAAAGATGCTAGAAATTGAGAACAGAGTACAACTGGAAAATTCACTAAAATGTTAAAATTTAAAAGTACACTCCAATGTGGGACATGACTGTTGGAGATAAGCCTCCCTGGCATTGAGGAATTATTACCAAGCACCAGTGAGCAATGTTTTTGTGAAAAACTTTGCCCAAAATGGAAAATATTAAATATAAATGATTTTTTATGACTAAGAGATTTCAAAGTGAATCAAGAGGTCATTCTAGAGCATACCCTTATGCTGTCTCAAGGGGTTCTCACTGACTGCCACAGTAAACAGTGCATCAAGCAGGGGTGCTCCTATGAGCTCTAGAGACATCTAGACAGACAACCCCAGGAAATAAGCACTCTGTCGGTAGGCCTTACCTTGTAGTATATGATAACCTATCTCCCCAGTGTATCAGAGTTAGAATCATTTATAATTTTCCTATACATGGTTCTTATCCCTTTTTTTTTTTTTAAAGATTTTATTTATTTATTCATTTATACCCCCCCCCCCCCGCTGCTTGTGCTCGCTGGGTCAGCTAACCATGCCGTGCGGGCGGGCTTGCCTTCACCAGGAGGCCCTGGGAACCGAACCCGGAGCCTCCCATATGGTAAACGGGAGCCCTACTGATTGAGCCACAGCCCCTTCCCTCCCTTTTTTATTTGAACCTGTAGTTATGTAAATATGTGTCCCAGAGCCTTATTTATTCTCTCTCTTCATATGTCAGTTCAGCCCTGAATCCCAGCAGAGTTGCAGCCAACACCTACTCTCCAGTTCATCAGACTCACAAAGGACAACTAACAAAAGGATGATGATTGACAACACCCATGCCCTAAAACAGAGAGTATCTACAACTACAAGAAAGTTCCATTCATCTGCCCCATTGGATCTAATTCCCCTCTCAATCAGAAACAGAGTGAGCATCACCATCCCCAAATCCTCAAGATTGAGGAATGGACAATCATAAGAGGGAAATGCAACTGTGAGCTAAAGTAGACACTTTATTCTAGTAATGGAAAAACTATTATTCTAGTATTGGAAAAACTTGAGACATTGATAAAACTACAGTGGTCAGCAGAGGTTCTGAGGGGAGGGAGGGGGAAGAATTGGTGTAACATGGGGGCATTTGGGGGGACATTGGATTTGTTCTGCATTATACTGCAATGACAGATACAGACCTTTATACATTTTGTCAGAACCTATAAAATTGTGTGGGGCAAAGTGTAAACTATACTGTAAACTATAGACCATGATTAGTAACAATGCTTCAATATATTTTTAGCAATTATAACAATGTAGCACACTAATGAAAGATGTTGTTAATGTGGGAAATTGTGGAAGGGGAAAAGGGAGGGTGAGGTACATGGGAATTCCCTATATTTTCAATGTAACATTTTTATAATGTAAAGTTTCTTTAAAAATAAAGAAAAATTAAGAGTAAAAAAAGTACCCTCTTAAAAATGAATCAATGAATCAATGAAAAAAGAAATGCAAGGCACCTAGAAAATATCTTGAGATTAATGAAAAAAAAAAAATAAAACATACAAAATCTTCTAAATGCAGCAAAGGCAGGGTTGAGAGGGAAATGTATAGTTCTTAATTCTTATAACAAAAAATTAAGAAAGAGAGATCTATTCTCACAACTTGAGGTACTAGAAAGAGAAGAGCAAAATAAACCCAAAGTGAGTGGTTGGAAGGAAATAGCAAAGGTTTTTGCAGAGATGATTTGAAATAGAGAATTAAAAACACAATAGAGAAGCTTAATGAAACCAAAAGTTGCTTCTATATAAATATCAATAAAATTGAGAAATTTTTAGCTAGACTGGCACAAAGAAACAAACACAGAGGATGCAAATAACTAAAATTAGACATAAAAGGAAGAACATTACCAGTGATTCCACAGAAATAAAAAGTTTAAGAGGATACTATGGACAATTGTATCAAACAAATTAGATGAACTAGATGAAATAGACAATTTTCTAGAAACACACAAACTATCACACTGACTCAAGAAAAATTGAACATCAACAGATCAATAACAACTAAGGAACAAAGAAATAACCAAATCTGTCTCCAGAAAGAAAACCACAGGACCAGATAAGAACACTGGTGAATTTCACTAAGCATTCCAAAACGCCAATACTGCTCACAAAACATTGCTGAAAGTACTCAAAGAAGAGTGAAATAAGTGGAAGGATATTCCTTGTTCATCAATCTGAAGACTAAATATTGTTAAGATATTGATTCTTCCAAAACAATTTATACATTCAATGCAATCCCAATCAAAATTCTAACAGCCACCTGGACAGAAATGGAAAAGCCAATTAAAAAAAATTGTTTGGCAAGTTAAAGGCCCAAAGAGCAAAAACATCTTCAAAAAGTTGGAGCATTAGCACTTCTCATTTTTATTTTTTATTTATTTATTTTTTTAAGGAAACAGACTCTTTTATTTAATATGATTTAAAATACATCAAAATCACCCCCCTGGCTGTTGTGAATACCAAAAGAAAAGCTGTCAGCACAGCTTCAAACGAGTCTGGGCAGCCAGGTCAGGCCATCAGAGAAGCAGAGTGCTAGGGACTGAAGGCAGTCAGCCCCCTGGGTATTACTAGGCTACAGTAATCAAAACATCATGACATTGGCACAAGAACAGACATGTAGACAAACAGAATTGAATTGGGAGTTCGTAAATAAACTCTCATGTCTACAGCCATTTGATTTTTAAAAGGTTGCCAAAACCACTTAATGAAGGAAAGAATAGACTGAAAAACGGTGTTGGGAAAACTGGAGAGCTATATGCAAAAGAAAGAATGTGTACCTCCATCTCTCACCATATACTATAACATACATATGACAAAAAATGACTCTAATATCTAAATAAAAGAATATAAGCTATAAAATCTTTTGGGAATTGAATTATGTACACCAATAAACGTTCTTATCCGCAATCCATTCCTGTATGTATGAACCCATTTTAAATATGACTTTTGAAGGTGTTATTTTTATTTAAGGTTTGGCCAAATGAATCAGTTTTGTTGTAAACCAATTACTGGAGTCCTTTACAAGAAGAATGAAATTCAAACAAGAGAGAAAGCCACAGAGGAAGCGGGAAGTGAATTCAACCTGGAGTAGAAAGAAGAATGTCATAGTCACGTGTATTGCCACATGACAGAACAGGCAAGGATGAAGAATTACTGGCAGTCATGCCCAGAATACCAGTCTTTGAAGAGAAAAAAATCGCCTTTTTGACACCTTGATTTTGGAATTTTGCCTGCCACAAACCCATGGACCAAAAAATCCCCGTTGTTTAAGCTAACTCATTTTATAGTATTTTCTTTAGCAGCCACAGATTAAGAAAAGCTCCTAAAGATAACATTGGGGAATGTCTTCAGTAACTTGTGTTATGCAGTGGTTGCTCAGTATTTATACCAAAAGTGCAGGAACAAAAGAAAATAAAATTGATGAACAGAGTTTCATCTTAAAATCTTTTATGCATCAGTATATGAGAGTTTTAAAAAAAACACATATGGAATGGTAGAAAATATTTGGAAATCAGGTATCAGATAAGGATTTATTATCCATAATATATGAAGAAATCCTACAACTCAGCAACAGAAATACAACAATCCAATTAAAAAATGGACAAATTTGAATAGATTTTTCTCCACAGAAAATAATTGGCTACTAAATACATGAAAATATGGAAAACGTTATTAGCCATTAGCTAAACACAAATTAAAAGTTCAGTGAGATACAATTTCTTACCCACTAGAATTCCTATTATTAAAAACAGAAAATAAAGTGTTGGAAATGATAAGGAGAAATGGAAACACTTGTTCATTGTTGGTGGGAATGTAAAATGATGCCAGTGCAGCTGCTGTGGGAAAAACTTTGGAGATTCCTAGGAAAGTTTTGTGTAGAATTACCATATGACCCAACAGTCCCACTTCTAGGTATATACCATAAATAATTGAAATCAAGGACTCAAACAGATATTTGCACACCAATATTCATAGGGGCACTATTCCTAATTGCCAAAAGATGGAAGCACCCCAAAATGTCCATCATCAGATCAATAGAAAAGCAAAAAGAGATATATAAATACAATGTAATATTACTCCAAAATAAAAATTTATTAAGCTCTAATTCATGGTATAGCAGGAATAAAATTGAAAACATCATGTTGTGTGAAACAATCAAGACACAAAAGTACAAATATTGTATAATCTCATATAAGAAATGATTAGAATATACACATAAATAGATCAGATACTAAAATCCAGGTTTCCAGGTCCCAAGGTAGGGTAGGGAATGGGGAGTTAAAGCTTAATTGGTGCAGGGTTGCTATTTAAGGTGATGGAAAACTTTGATAAGGGATGTGGTGGTAGTAGCACAACATTGTGAAAATCATTAATACCACAGAATTGTATATTTGCAAGTGTTTAAAAGTCAAAATTACAGGTTATATGTCAATATACACAATAATTTTTAAAAATCCATATAACACAACAGTGTAATCTAATATAAATCATGGACATCACTTAACACTTTATAATAACATTGTTTCAATAATTGTAAAAGCATCAAAAGAAAGAAAGATGTAGGATAATTTAGGGACTGTATATCATAGTCATTCGGTGGTGGATAAGAATTGTGGTTAACAGTACAAATACAAAATTGTTCCTCTGTTACAGGGTGTTAAGAATATGGTGATACATGGGAAAATACAATGTCAAACTGCTACAGGCACCAACCAATTTTACTAACATCATTTTCCAGGAAGTTCCCCTAGCCTGGTCCCACAATCCTTATGGTTAATTTAATGTATCCATGAATTAGTAACTATTACAACTCATCTTCAATTTCTTCTTATTTTAATTTTTTAATTTTTTAAAAAGATACTTAGATTACATAAATGTTCCACCAAAAATATAGGGATTCCCTTACGCCCCACCTCCCACACCTCCCACAACCTCCCACATAAACATCCTTCATTAGAGTGGCACATTAATTGTGTTGCCATTAAGCATGGACCAAAGTTCACATTGTAGACCACACTCTCTCCCACACAGTTCTGCATGTTATATAATGATATAAAATGGCCTATATCTGTCGTTGCAATGTCACTCAGGACAATTCCCAAGTCCCGAAAAATCCCCTGTATTACAACTGCTTTTCCCTCTCCCTGCCCCCAGAGCCTCCAGTGGCCACTGGCTCCACATGAATGTTGTAATTTCTACCATTGCTTAAATCACAGTATGTCTATAGTAGAATACCAGTAAGTCCACTCTAGTCCATAACTCTTCCCCCCATCCTAAGGAGTCTGGGATGGTGATGTTCTCTCCACCTCCAATTGAGTGGGCTTATATCCCATGGGGAAGATGGATGGCATTATCTTGCCTGCAGCTGCAGACTCCCTCCATTGCCTGGGACAGCCGTTGTCCATCATCATCTCCCCGCCAGTTGTTCTGAGTGAATCCAATGAGCTGTAGAGTAGAAGTTGCTGCTCAACAGAGATTCCAGGCCCAACTGACGCATGGACAGCCCAAAGACTCAAGTCTCTAGATGTACACCCACGAACTCCAGCACCAAGTATAGGTTTGAATAGAAGGGACAGATGAGACATGTGCAGGGAAGACATAGCTGAGTCCAGCTCTGTCATTCTCAGGGGCACAAACTCCAAAGTAAGGCTCGCTAGCAAGGCACCAAACTCTGGAGCTATCCACCCTGACATAGGACCTGGGTGTTTCCAGAGCCCTCAGGAGCCCCACTATTTGCAGTGATATCCACTTTTGAATTCTATGCAATCCTACTGAGATGTGCATAAGCATTACCTCTGGGATGACCTCCCAACTCGTTTTAAAGTCTCTTAGCCACATAAACTCATTTGTCTTTACTTTTTCCCACTTTTATTCCAGGTCTTTTTCCAGTCACATTGCCAGTTGCTGCTTGGTAGCAATCCCTTGGTGCCAGGAAAACTCATCCCTGGGAGTCATGTCCCATGCTGGGAGGAAGGTAATGCAGTCATATGCTGAATTTGGCTCAGAGAGAAGCCACATTTGAGCAACATGGAGGGCTTCAGGAGGCAACCCTTAGGCATCCCATAACATCGGCTAAGTTTCTATTTCAACAGCAAATACTCATAAGGCTAGTCATCAATATCAAGGGCCCATCAGTAGATCATCCTCCTTTGCCAGTCACTGCCCCTGCATTTGGGGGCTGTTGCTGCTCCCTTAGAGAATGTGGCAGATCTGTCCAGGATGGGAATTCAGTATTCTCTCATTAATGAGTGATTCTCCACCCATTGTGACAATGTCCCATGAGCATTTGAACATTTTTATATACCTATATTTATGCTCAGGTGAACTTCCTCCCTTGCATCCCCCATCCCTGACACCCCACACCAATGATCCTCCCTTGCCCAGTTGCAAACCCGCTGAGATCCAAAGCCTCTCCAAAGATGAAGCCATCACAATAGCTGAACACAACCAATAGGAAAATGAAACAACAATGACAAGTTTAAATGCAAGAGATAAAATACATAAAAAATTTAAATGGTTGTCCTCCCCTACTAGGAACTGCCCTTGCTCCTGAGATACTCCTGCCCATCCACCTCTGAACAAATCTGTCTACCCAAAGATGGGAGCCCAACTCCCTGCCACTCACCACATGGATCTCCACCTACTGACACAGCACATTACAACAGAATGAACACTCACAAACTCCCTAGAAGCATGCTCCAGATGTGCTTCTTCCTGGATGCCCCCCCAATCAACACCCTAAACCAGCGACCCTTCATTGTCATATTGCCACAAAAGCATTCCCACCTCTGTACTTTCAACCTCATAGCCACAAATCCCCAGTGTTCACATGGTCCCTCTCCCAACCCCTCCCCAGTATCCTGGGCCTTCTAACCCACCATTCCCAATCCACTCACCTGTTAACCCCTCAACACCCAACCCAATAACATCAAAATCCTCCTGTCCCATCCCCTCAATACGCAAGCACACTCTATCACTTTACCGTATTACATCCATATGGGTGATGGTCCACAACCTTCTCCTCTCTCTCTACCTCTTATAAACTTATCCTACAGACAATAGCTCTCTAAGACTGCTCAACTCCCTCAATCCACATCAATGAAGTCATATACTGTTCATGTACTGTTCATCCCTGGTACAATGAATGTACCAGGATTGAGTGTTGGTCTCTGCTGCTGACAGATTGGGCATGGAATTGTAGGTGTAGCCAGGCCAGTTCGTCCTTGCTAAGTGGAAGTCCATGTTGCTGAGCCAATGCATAATCTTCATTCTATCATTTTGGCCACTTTTTCATGAGCCCACTGGGCAATGACATGAATGGCTAAGTAAAGAGGCTGAATGGTATCCACAGAACAGGTCATTCTATCCACTTAATTATAAAATCCTTCTGGTGAGCATTTATATGGTACACAAAAATCTTCAGGTTTTTTTTATTCAGAAAGTTCTATCTGCACACCTCTTCCCCAAACCATTTAGTCTCTAATTTTCCAATTACGTTCCTTCTGAACACTGATGACCCTGCCAAAACACTGGTCAGAGCACTTGAATCTATATACAAATTCACCTATGGCCATTTCACTTTTCATGCAAAATGAACAACCATATAATACCATATTACTATATAAAGCCCTTCCTATTGGGAGAACTTCCCTTAAACACTGTCCTTCATGGATGTACCTTAAAGTGGATGTAGTGTTGCAGGTTTCCATATTTGGGTGATGTCAATATATTATTCAAAATCTTCCGTAAACAAGGCCAAAGTTTTCTCTTTTTATAAGGAACACCTGTGGAGGCATAGCTGTAAGCTGGGAGAGTGAGGATAAAGTGGCAGGAGCAGAGGCATTTAAGCTGCTTCTTCAACTAACTTTTTTATGCCTTCAGGGCCTGCTAGAGTCTGATCTCATATAAACTAATGCCATTTACTGATGGATTGCTATAGTGCACCAACGACTTAATGGCAAGGTAGGTCAGGCAATACCCATTTCATGATGGGCAGCTCGGGTCTCAAAGTGGCTTGTGATTAGGCATTCAGTCTCTACTAAGGCCCAGAAGCAGGCCAAAAGCTGTTTCTCAGAAAGCGTGTGATCTGCAGAGGATGCTAAGGTTTAATACAAAATATTATGTGTCTGTGCCATGTTTCTTTATATTATAGAGGCCTGAGAGCAGCCCCAAAACAGCATGTCTATTTGCCACTGACCATTCAAGCATCATTGGATAAGATGGATTTTTATGTTCATGTGGTAAAGCAGCTGGCATGACAGTATGGACATGTTTCAAAGCTGCTTCTTGTTTCAGTTGCCACTGAAACCTAGCAGCTTTTTGGCTACTCAGTAAATGGACCGTAGTAGCAAATACAAATGAGAAATATGTTGCCTCCACAATCCTGAGACCAACTAGGCAGGCTGCCTCTTTTTGATTGTAAGAGAGGCCAGATGCATCAGCTTTTTCTTCACCTGAAAAGGGTAGCTCGACATTTTTTTATCACCTTGGTGCCTAGAAGTTTCACTGAGATGGCAGTTCCCTGAATTTTTGTTACATTTATTACTCATCCTCCAACATGCCAAAGTCTTACCAATAAGTCTAGAGTAGTTACTAATTCTTGCTCACTAGTTCCAATCAACATGACATCATCAATGTAATGAACCACTGTGATGTTTTGTGGAAGGGTAATTCAATCAAGTACCAGCAGAAAAGATTACGGTAACCTTAGGGCTAAATATTTGCTATAACTTTGAGGAAATAGAGTAAAAGTTTTTTTGCTGGCTTTACCAGCTGAATGAAAACCAACAAATATTCAAAAACAAAGGGATTTTCCAAGTCTATAGCTGCACAAGAAGAAGCTGATAATATGTTAATTTGTTCAAGCAATGATACCATAATTGAAACAACAGTTACAATTAGAATAAACACCTAGTTTAGTATTAAATAATCCATTGTCATCCTCCAAAATCCATTTTTTTTCTGCAACAGACAAATAGGAGAAATGAATGTGAATTGATGGAGTCACCACCTCTACATGCTTCAGGCTCTCCATGGTGGCACTAATCTTCATCATATATATGTGAATGAATCTATTTCTGAATTCTCTATTCAGTTTTATTGATCAAGGTATCTTTCTGTTCAACAATAACAAACTCTTCTTACTGTCTTTAAATGTTTTATCTTGTTAATAATTCCTAAAATCAGATTATGTGACAACGCTAACTGTTCTTCTTTTTGTAAGTTGTTTTGAGTATCTTAGTCCTTTGCTTTTACATTTAATTGTAAAATCAGCTTGTCAATTTCTGCAAAAAATAATTCTTACTTAATTTTGAATTGGTTTGTGCTAAATCTATAGATCAGTATGATATTGTTTTCAATTAATAGATAAATGGCTACAAAATTGGTTCCCTACCAATATCATATTTCTTTATTTCTTTATTTTATTCAGATTTTCTCACAAATTTTGCCTGTGCACCAAAGTAGAATCTTTTGGTGTGGGACAATATATCTAATATTGCATTTTTAAAAAGTAATTGTTTTTAAAATAACTGACAAAAGAAAAACTACATGAATGCATTGTGGGACTTGAGCCACATATAAAAATAAAATTTATAATAAAATAGCACTAAGAATGGGAAAGATAAATTATATTTCTACTACTCAAAGTTTAATAACCCCTAGAGTAAATACAGTGGAAATAGAAGACAAAATTGCCAAAAAGGAAATTAAAAAAAGACATAACACATTTGTGTTCCACAAATATTAAAATGATAATAATAAATGTAAGCAACAACTTTCTGTTAAATTTCATAATTTAGAATAAATATACAATTCTTAAAGAAGCTTTCAGAAGAAAAATAGGTAACATAAACAGTCTTATATCAATTCAAGAAATTGAATATTTCCTTAAAAATCTTGGACATGAAAAAAATGTGGGAATTCTTTTCACAATGGGTCAACTTCTCTTTTCCCTCAGGCTGAAATGTGGAAAGAGTGCTAAACTTCTTCACCATGCTGAAGAGTGCCTTTTGGGAGACAGTAGAGAACAACATGGAAGAAATCTAGGTCTTAGAAAAAAGCACCTCAAAGCCTAGTCAGGGAGAATCTACACTTTTACATCCAAGGAAGATACTTTCCTCTTTGTTGAGCCACCATGGGAACCAGGAGAGCCTGGTACCTGGGCCAAGAGGAAGAAATGAGAGATAATCACATTCTGAATATATTATGTGTATAGAATCAATATGATATGCAGTCAGTCTGGATGTGTGGTGTGTGACTTAGAGAAAATTCCAGTATGCCATTTAAGTCTTTAAGTGATGGAGTATGAGGATGGCTTTCCATTACCTGGAATTAAATTTTAGACATCGTAAGTACAAACATGAAGGTTATCTTCTGAAGATAAACATGTTAATTATATATTTAAGCCCTTTGAATATTGTCTTGCACTATGGAGGTGCTGAGTAAATACAATCCATTTTTACAATTATTATAAATGTCAATTATTTGTAAACAAAACATTCTTTATATTTTGTCATGTTCTATTCCAGTCTTATTCCCTTTATCATTATTTAAATAGTTCAACTTTTACAATACATAAAATTTTGACATACCACCAAGAACAATAGGATTTTGTCCTAAGAATTCTTCTGACCACATCTAACATAGTATATGATATTCACTGTTAAAATAGGTAAAAAGGAGCTATGCAAATAGTCTAGTGTTTTGAAATTGCCTAAAAATGTAGCATTTTTATTTAATAACATCATAAATGTTTTCTAGTATGTATTATAAAAGAAGAGAGTACTCTGAATTTAATTAAAACTGAAGCATTTCCTTCATTTTCTGATTACTGTCTAAAAAAATATTTAATCTGTTGACTATCTTCTGACTAACACAAATGAACAGGATACATTTTCTAAATCATAGAATGTACATAAATGAAAGCAGGCCAACACAGCTCATAAAAAGAATAGATAAAATAAATTTCTAATAAATATAAGAAAAGACAAAATGCATGTACAAGATGAGAAATTAGTAAAAAACATGTTATTAAAAATAAATGCTTATCAAAAACATCTCTAATTACAAACAAAACAAAGGATTTGCATTATATACACATTCTAGAAAACATGAAATACACAGTAAAATAAGTTATAATACAATAATTTATATGGATACTTTATATGATAAATTAAAATTTTCATATAAATTCAGCATGTAAATGAATATAATCCATATGTTAATGTTTTGAATAAATTAATGATCAGTGATAATGGATGAAAGTTCTTTACCTTTTACTTCTAAAACATAGATTGAAATTTAATTTGTTAAAATATACAATGAATAACAAAGAAAAGAATTGGGAATCCAGAATATATAAAATAATATTTTAAAAGAAATTTTAGCATCTTACCTGACTAAAACTTCTGGGATGTCAAATTTTTGGATTCATTATTCATTCTTAGTTTCACACATCTTTCTCTTCAGAAATTTAAAACCAATAAGCCAAGAATATAACTGAATAACTTATTTTTTTAAGAAACACATAAATTAATAGACATCAGAAGAAAGGAAATGATATTTTTAAATCATAAAAAAATACATAATAAATTACTAATTACTTAAGCTTATTGACAAATCACAGAATGGTAGGTTTTCAAATGATTAGCAGGTAGACACAAAAGAGATATCATCACTGCATGTCAGTATTTAAACTGATGAATTTATACAATTTACGGTCTTAAAGAATTACAAGATGAGATTCTTGTATTTGCTTATGTAGCAAAACTTTCATTACCCATACTAAATGAAAAAGGAATTATCAATGTTTATAGAAACTGAAAGCTGCAAAAGAGAAATAGAAAGTGACAAAAATTTTGTACATATATATGTAATACTTAGGTATACAAACACATGATTAGCCTAGAAGACCATGAATAAAACTATTAAATATGGTTAAGATATTTCTATTTCTTTTTTACATTTTAAAAATATTTTCAAATGTTTCTTCAATGTTCACATTTTTTTTCTATAACTTAATTCTATCAAAATATTTTTCTTTGCTCTAAGACCAAATATCGAAATGCTGTTTTTCCTTTTTAACTTATTGTTTATGAATAAGATTAAGCAAAAGTATTTATAAAACACAAATCAATAGTTTCATTAAAAAAGCCACTGTGTATTCAAAATTATTCCAGAATGTATGTATTCTGAAGATTGTGACCTGAATTTCTTAGTACTGCATTAAATTCTTTCCATGCATCTGATTTAATCTTTACAGTAACTCTGTAAATATAACATTTCTATTTTTCTTATACAGGTGAGGAAACTAGGTTTAAAGTTTCATCAATTATTTAAGGGATATACAGATAAAAATTTGGGAGATCTAGACTCTAAACCCTGGATTGTCCAGTCCAAAGCAGCCATTTTTACTACAGTGCTATATTTTCCCTCTACAGAATAATTGGAAGGATTTCTGAACATGTTCTCCATATAAAATTACATGAAATTGGAACAGCATGGGGATTTCTATGACACAAATTGAAAGATAACACCCCCCCTTTTTTTAACAGTAGTTGCCCTAAAAACACACACACACATATTTTTAAACCACATGTGTATTAGTCAGCCAAAGGGGTGCTAATGTGAAATACCAAAAATGGGTTGGTCTTTATAAAGGGTATTTAGTTGGGGTAGAATTCCACAGATACCAAGCCATAAAGTGTTAAGTTTCTTCTCTCACCAAAGTCCATTGCCACGCATTGTAAGATAGCTGCTGACGTTTTCCAGGGTTCAAGCTTCATGGGTTCCTCTCTTCCCAGGGCTGCGTTTCTCTCCAGGCTTACCTCTTCTGGTTCCTCCACAAGATCAGCTGTAGACTATAAGGCAAAGGGCTCACTTCTCTTCTCCTGGGGCCTTCTCTCCAACATCAAAACTTCAACATCAAAACTGCTTCTCAAAAACTGCTGCATCTGTCCTTTGCCTTGCCTTTTATCTTCCATTCACCACCCACCAAGGGGTGGGGCTCAACCCCTTACTGACATGGACAGTCAACACCTTAATCATAAGTTAATCATGCCCAGATTAACAGATCAGTTTACAAGCATGCTCCAATTATATTTTTGGAATTCATAATTACATCAAACTGCCCAACTGCAACAACATGTTTCAAATATTCTTAATTCATGGATTCTAAACACTATTTAGATTTCTAAATCATATTCTTGGAAATGTTTTAGAGCCTATGTGGTCAAGTAGTGGGTAGCTCAACAGAAATGCAAATCTATTAAAGACTGCATCTGAATTTTGAGAGAGACCAAGGAAATACTCAAATAGGAAAGAAAGAAAAGATGCTCTTTAATGTTCAGCAACCCTGTCATTTCAATTACCTGGAGCCCTCTCTCTTCTGCAGGACTTTAATCAGAGCATTTTTCACTTCTTTGATCCTAAGACTATAAATGAGTGGATTCAACATCGGGATCACCACAGAATAAAACATAGTGGCTATTTGAACTTTTCCCAAGGAGTAGGAGTTCTTTGGTTTTAAATAAGTAAAAATTGTATTGCCATAAAAGATGGTGACTCCCAGGAGGTGGGAGGCACACGTAGAGAAGGCTTTCTTTAGGGTGGAGCCAGCCAGAATGAATATCATGATTTCAGTAACAAGAGTGTCAGTACAAGATAGGGCTAACATTGGCATTGTGTTACAGAAAAAATGATGTACTACATTAGATTTGCAGAAATGCAAACTGTTCATGCAAAGAATATTAACCATGGAATCAGTAAAGCCAGTCACATAAGACCCAGAGATATGGGTGCAACAGAGTCTGGTGGACATAACAACATGGTAGTGAAGAAGATTACAGATAGCTCCATAGCAGTCATAGGCCATTGAAGAGAGTAGCAAGCATTCAATGGTACCCAAAAAGATAAAAAATATATATATCTGGGTTAAGCCACCCATGAAAGAAATATACTGCCTAGAATTCATTAAGTCCTCTAAGGTTTTAGGTGTGATGATTGTTGAGTAACTGTGATCAAGGAATGACAGGTGACTGAGGAAAAGGTACATGGGGGTGTGAAGCTGGAGATCCAGGTGAATTATCAGTATCATCCCTGCATTCTCCGGCACAGTAATCACATACATCAGGAGAAATAACATAAAGAGGACCCACCAGATCGCTTCAGATTCTGTCAATCCTGTAAGGATGAAGACAGGCTCGATTGTGTTATTTCTATGACCCATAGGTCATACTGTTGAGAAATCACAGGTGATTTGCAAACTGTTGAGAAATCGCAGGTGATACTTGCCATGTATTACTTCAAAAAAGGTTTTATGATGATCTGCCATTTAAAAAAATTTATTGAGTACTTCTAGAAATTTATAATATATAGTACTTTGCAAAATATGGCCAGTACAAAATTGTAGTGTTACTGCCATAAATTAGGTATAAATAATTAGGATATTATATATAGAAATTCTTATATATTGCATAATTAGAATGAACTTTATACTGTTTTGAATACTTTCTTTTATTAACACATTCATGCAGCTGAAAATATCATACCATAGTCATATATATTGTATGTAAATTTTATATGAGAAAAAGCCCCAGAAATTTAAATAACTTATTCAGAGTTCCAATTGTTAACTGTTGTTGGCTCTGTGATTCTACCATTATTGGTTATGTCCAGAGATCATGCTCATAACACTGTTTTCCTACTGATACTTATTTTAGAAAAACAGAGACAAAGTGCTGAATATATAATAAACAATCCTTGAGAATTTTAATGCATCATTTACTGTTCTTTTGTATCCAATATTATTTAATAAAATAACAGATCAGAAATTAAAATCTTAGGCTACTTTACTGTGGTGCATTAATATCAGAGGCCACCCATTATTAATTATTTTCAGAAGTTATTTTTTGAAGTGATTATTTAAAATCAATTTTTCCATAAATTATATTTTAAGTATATATGCATTTCTTGATAACTATGATTCCAACAATTCTATATTTTCAGTTGTACAAGTCATGATTTTTTTAGATAAAACTTACATGATAATATCTCCATATTTTTTAGATAAACTAAAATACTCTAACTTTGATAATACTGTCATAGGCCAAAGTTCGTGAAAATTTCTTCTAGCTATATATGTCTAGAAATTTCTCAATCTCAAGTTTTACTCACAAAGCAAATATGTAAACCATTTATAGAGTCTTAAGTTTCTGTGATATAATTTTGAGATAACATGTTTAATTTTTTGTATATGCATTTTTGTTTTTTTCTGAGTAAAATAAATAACCCGAAAATTTTTTCAGGCCCTGGTAAAATAGAAAACTCACCTGGAAATTGTCTCACAAGTATAGTAGGAGCTCCTGTGGACACAAACATAGCAGAGTATCCTTTGCTTTTCAAACTGATAATGCCATGGTATCTCTTATATTTAGGAGTTCTGATAATGCAACATTTTATCATCTCTGGGACCAATTTCCAAGGAAGATCCCTTGGCATGATTCCCAGCACAAAATTTCAAAGACTAATGTATCCATATTAGGTTTTTATCAGATATTTACCTTCCTCTTAGGAGTCACAAAATGTTGAGCATAATTTTTTAGCATTCTTTTGTGATGCTTTTATTTATGACTGGATAAAAGAAAAGCTATTTATAGGCAGACTAATTAATCTGTTGCTGAAAGGCTAGATGTCATCTACCAGGTATGACAATTTTTGACAGTGAAACATTTTTATATAGAATAGTGTGACACAATCATTGCATTACACATTGTTCATTAGGCAAAAGTAAGATACAACAAAATTCAATGAGCAAATGAAACTCAGTCATAAATGCTATTACTTTAGATGTATTTTCTTACAATTATTTTCCTTTGTGCATATAATGCTTATTTTTATGTATACTTATGTTTTTACATAATATCCCACACTATATTTCAGTAGTTTTTCTATTTTATTAGACATTTTAATACATCTTGATATTATTAGACATGTATTAGACTTTTATAGAACCCACAATATGATGTATTTTGAATTGACTCTTTCTACATAATTAATTTCTTTCTAGGAGTGTGCACCATCTGATGAGTGGGTGTTTTAAGGCATCACAAGGAAAATATGTTGAAGTTTTCCTGATGAATTTTGGCTGTATTAACTAATTTATCTACACAGAAATTGTATTGATATATTGTTATATAAAGATCAGTAAAATTGAAAGAAAAAAAAAAACCTTTAGCTAGACTGACAAAGGAAAAAAGAGAAAAAAACATAAATAACTAATTTCAGAAATGAAAGGAGGGGCATAATCATCAACTCCAAAGAAACAATGCAGTGTAAATTGGCTGCTATGAACAACTGTATGCAAACAAATTAGATAACGTAGATAATATGGTAAAATTATTAGAATCAAACATACCACCTATGCTGACTCAAGAAGAAATGCAACATCTCAACAGATTATTAACAACTCAAGAAGTAAAATCTGTAATCAAAACCCTCCCAACAAAGGAAATCAAAGGACCGATTGGGTTCTCTGGTGAATTTCTCCAAACACTCCAAAATCACCAATCCTGCTTAAAGTCCTCCAAAAATTTGAATTGTAGACAACACTTCCTAATTCTTTTTGTGAGGTGAGCATCACTCTAATACCAAAATCAGACAAATATAACACAATAAAAGCACTGACCAACTGCCATTATGAATATAATTGCAAAAATACTAAACAAAAATACTAGCAAACACCATCTACCAGGACATTTAAAGGATTATATACCCTGATCAAGTGGGATTTATCAGAATTAGCCAATTGTAGTTCAACAAAAGAAAACTGTGGGAAGCTGCCCCTGGCACCGTTGCCCCTGGCACCATTATTATTATGGCCATCTTGTATGCTAACACCATTTTTTGCAACTATTTCCTATTTCTCGTTCTGTATTTCTTCTTTATGCAGCCAGTACTGGGCGGCGGTTTCCCACCAGTGATTTCCCGCTAGAGGTTTCCCGCCTGAAGTGGGCATGCCCAATCAGGGGACTCCATGATAGTAGGAGCAACCAATCAGGAGGCTTCCTCATTCATCATATATACCCACAACTTAACCTCAATAAACGAGACTTGATCAGAGCCCTGTCTTGTTGCCATTCTTCATGTCTCTTGTCTCCGTCATTCCCACTCCCTCTTTCAGGTTTCTGTTTGATCGATCCACAGGTTGGGTCAAGTGGTGCCCTAACAGGGACCCGAACACGGGGGATCCAGTGAGGAACGCTGATAGAGGACCCGGCGAGAATCTGAGAAGTTAGAGGACGTTGGGGGGGAACCTGCCTTGCAGCCAGGACCTCGGTAAGTGATCGGCGATTATGGGACAAGAAATTAGCCAGTATGAGACATTTGTAGAAGGTCTCAAAGATGCATTAAAGACGCGAGGGGTAAAGGTGAAAGTGAAACAATTGTTAAAGTTTTCGAATTTTTGAAAGAGGTTTGCCCGTGGTTCCCATAGGAAGGAACCATCGATGGAAAGAGATGGATGAGGGTAGGAGATGCCCTACAGGATTACTATAGCTCAAAAGCAGTGAAATCAAAGATATATGTTTCTATTGATGTGCTGTAACTTGTTTTGTGTTTGTCTGGTTGTTTGATGTCTATATTTTGATACCTCCGGATGGTAATATTAAATTGATGAATAAAAATTATTAAAAGAGCTCTATTCAAATGGCCAACATTATATAATTGCTTATATTAATAAATATGGGTATTAATTAAAAATAATAAAAATAAATATAAACAAGCTAAATCATTATTCTAACAAGTTTGTTTAATGTTGATGGTAATTGTATGTTGTCAGAAGTTTGCTTAGAAACAATTTCTAAAATCATTGTGGTAACTTAAGTAAAGAAGATATAAAGAATGTGCTTTTATTATTAAAGAAAAGAAAATAATTTTATCAGAAGATAAAATGACTAACTTATTAAAACAGGACTGGAGTTTTGTTATTTCTTGGAGTTTCTCAAGTCATTGGTCTGTTTTTGGTGAAAGTTTGCACAGATTTTTTTCTCCTGGGTGATCAGTGTGCAAGAGGGAAAGTGTTTTATCAAAGTAACTTCTTGTGTATTGGCCTTGATGTTTCTTTGGAGAGACATGTTTTGTTGCTTTTGGGGGAACATGATGTTTAAACCTGCTCTCTCAAAAAAGCCTTTGGTTTCAAACTGTTACAAATGTTTTAGTCTGTTGCCTGGAAGGAGGTGGATTACTGAAAGTGGTTAAGTTCATGTGATGTAGGTTGAGTAAAGTGTTTGAGACTGTTGTGCAATCGAGGGAAATTTTCTAATTTTCTAATTTTATAACAATTAAAGTTATATGAATAAAAAGTTTATTCATATAAATTTAATAATGTTTCAGTGTAATATTAAATAAAAGTATACTGTTATTAATCATAGTTTTAATTATTTTAAAGTATAATATGTGTTATAAAACTACCTACCTAAAATTCCAAAGGCAGTTGCTTTAACTTAAGTTTATTTGATTTACTCCACCTCTGCTATATATAATAATAATAATAAATGGAAACTAAAATAGTAAGCACACCAAAGATGTTTTGTAACAAATTAAAAAGGATAAAGTATGTTTCAAAAGGTGTTGTATTCCTCCCTGGAGGAGCTGGCCACTCTCCCAGGGACTGATGCATAAACCTTAAAATATACTGCCCAAGGAGTGTTGTGTTCTTTCCTGGGGAGGCTGGCCCCTTCCTCAGGAATTAGAAAAATACTCACAAGTTGGCTAAAGAAGTTCTTCCTCAACATGGGTTGCAAATAGCAGAAGAAAAAATTCAAAAACAGGTTCCTTTTCAATATTTAGGTCATACTATTAATAGAAATATTATAACTCCACAAAAGGTCCAGTTTCAAACTGATAATTTATGTACTTTAAATGATTTTCAGAAATTACTGGGTGATATTAATTGGGTACAGCCTACTTTAGGAATTCCAACTTATGCTTTAACTAATCTTTGCAATACCCTAACAGGAGACCCTGACTTAAATAGTCCTCGCATTTTAAGCCCAGAAGCAAAAGGAGGAGTTAAAATGGCTGGAAAAAAGACTGCAAAATAGCCAACTAACAAGGATAAATGTATATCTTCCAATTTCTCTTTTAATATTTCCATCTTGCCATTCCCCTACTGGGATACTTTGGCAAGAGGACGGCATAATAGAATGGATATTCCTACCCAACAAAGATACAAAAAAAAAAGCTTCTAATTATCATTAACTTACACATATTAATGCTTCTGGCTTATGTCATAAATATCCCCACTTAACAGTAAAAGAAAGTAAGAGGATTGTTAGACAATGTCCTACTTGTGGGCCCATAAATGCCCCCACTTTCTCTCTAGGAGCTAATCCCTGTGGAGAACATCCTAATGAAATTTGGCAAATGGATGTTACACATGTGCCTTCTTTTGGCCACCTTCAGTATGTGCATGTGACAGGGTACACATATTCTAATTTTATTTGGGCAACTCCTCAAGCTGGTGAAAAGGCCTCACATGTACATTCTCACTTATTACATTGTTTTGCTGTAATGGGCCTGCCTATCTTAGTCTACCTTTCAAAAAATTTTGCGGTGACTGGAATATTAAATATGTTACAGGAATACCATATAACCCTCAAGGACAAGGAATAGTAGAAAGAGCACATTTATCCTTAAAAAATACATTAAATAAAATAAAGAAGGGGGAATGGTAACCTAATAAGGGATCTCCCAGAAATTTATTAGCTCATTCTCTTTTTATTTTTAAATTTTTAAATTCTGGACAAAGATGGACGCTCCGCAGCAGAACGTTTCTGGAATACTAATACTAATACAAAATTTGCTACTGTCTTATGGCAACCAATCAGGAGGCTTCCTCATTCATCATATATACCCACAACTTAACCTTAATAAATGAGACTTGATCAGATCCCTGTCTTGTCTCCATTCTTCATGTCTCTTGTCTCCATCATTCCCACTCCCTCTTTAAGGTTTCGGTTCGATAGATCCACGGGTCGGGTCAGAAAATCACACTGTATATTCAGTAACATCCTTTTTTATTATTAAATATTTGTAATACATCTTGACCTATGTTATTTATTAGACTTTTGTAAAACCCTCAATTTCATGTTTTTTACATTGGCTGGTTCTCCACTAACTTCTTTCTGAGTGTATACCAACTGATGAATGGGCATTTTTGAGGGATCACAATGAAAACATTGAGAAGTTTCTCCATTCAGATTTGATAGTGTCACCTAATTCATCTAAATGGCAGATGTATTACTGTATTCAGCCACAACAATTTTTGTGCAGTGTTCTTTTATTTTAGGGGATTTTCTTTTATTATATTAAAAGAAACATGAAAGAAGAACATAAAAATCAGTGCTGAGATGAGTAAATACTTTATAATTAATTTGATGGACAAAGGCTCATTTAATATATATAATTAGGTGATATTCTTGAGAATACAATGCTATTTTTTGTTGTACCCAGTTGTCTTTTAAATAAATTTTACTTAATTCCCATGTCATTCATTCTTCACATCTTTTTGTAGATTAAATTTTTCCTGTGATATCATTTACTTCTAACTGGAGAACTTCGGTAAGCCTTCCTCTAACTACAGTATTTTTGGGTAAAGTTTCTTAGCTTTCAATTATCTTAAATTTGTCTATATCACACTTTAGTTTCACAAATATTTTCACTAAGAGCAGAATTATTTTTCTTTTTGGCCTTTTCTCACTTTGTAGATTTGTTGTATTTCTAGTCTTTTTTCTTCTTACGAGGATAATTGACATATTCCCCACTCCTCACTCCTCCAAACATTCCACCTACATGCCCCATTCCACAGTGTTAAGTGTTCTCCCTAACCCACCCTGGTTGTTTTCAAGTATTTCTTTCTGTGTTTCATTATCTATACCATGATTACAATGCACTTCTGTGTGACAGTGAGGAGTGCCTGTGGGTGTCTATTGGATTTATCTTCTTTTGGATATTCAGAATTTCTTAGATCTGTAAATTGATATCTTTATCCAAATTTTTATGGTTTCAGCCACTTTTTATTTATTATTTGAACCCACTTAAACTTTGTTCTTATATATATAAACAGTTTTGTTGTTACTGTTTTTTCTTTTAGTGCCTCAGTTTGAAAAACATTGTTGATCTGGTTTCAAGTTTCCTGATGCTCTCCTCAATGGCCTCCAATCTGCTGTTCACTCTTTGTGGCAAAATTTCCATTTTCATATATTTTACCAATTCTCTAGAATTTCTATTTAGTTCCTTTTTATTTTAGTCTGCATTGTTTATATTTTGTTGTTGTTGTTGTTGTTGCTGTGATTTCTCACTTCTTTCCTCATTAGGATCATCCCTTTACTGAAGTCATTAAATATATGCATAAAGCTGTTTTCAAGTCTTTAGATTCTGACTCAAACTTTGGGTGTGTCTTGATATCTATTTCTCTTAACATTTAAAAAAAACTAATAAGGTTCACATTTTCTTGCTTTTTCTTAGGTTTGGTAATTTTTAAATTATTATTATACATTGTACTTTGTTGATAATACCTTGTATGGGTGTCAGGATTATTTTGTGTTTCAGACATATTGAGTTTGATTTCAGCTGGGAATAAATTACTGGTATGGTGTTTTGAACCTCTCACAGTTTATTATTCTTTATTAAGGAAGATCTATTTTGTTTTATCCTAATTCTTAGTGAATACTACTTACTATAATGCATTGACACCATGAATGTGTGGCCTCTCTTCTTTTATTTTTTATTTTTTTATCTTAACTTTATGCCTAAATTGATTAAAAATATTCTTTACACTGGCTGGGACATAAATCCAGGTTCCCACAGCCTTTTCTGAATTCCGGTATTTACATACTGCTCTCAAACTTGTAGCAGCTTCCCTTGCTAGGCCTATTGATTTTCCCTCTGTACATATACAGTTTAGCCTTCTGCTAAGCCCTATAGAGAATCCCAGTACTGATATTTGGGTACATCCTTTCAAAACCCTATCATTAATATTCCAAATTCTTCAACTGGTGGTAACTCCAATATCTGACTCTTTGGCTCCGCAAGACATTTTCCTCTGCTGGTGCTCTGTATCTCTCTGGTCAACAAGAAGTAATGAAATGCAATGTAATTATGAGACCCTTCTCATAAATTTCCATTATTATATCGATTACTGAACTGTCATGCCTCTTGTCCAATGCCTAAAAAACAGTTTTGGTGTGTATTTTGTTCCACTGTAGACTTGTTTAAAATGGCAGAAAGATTCTTGTACTGCTTACAATGTCATGGCAGTAGCCAAAATAAGACAAAGTTTTTAAATCTCTGATTCAAATAATGATATACCTTGAAGCTATCATTATTATTTTTCCCTATGATAATTATCTCTCTCTTTTTTCCTCTCCTGAATTATATCTGCATTTTTTTTTTGCATACTAAAGCATAATTATTTATCTTTCTATCCCTTTGGTTAAATATTTTTCATTTTATTTGCTATTAATTCATTAATAGTTTTAATTTCATCATTTTTCTCCTACTTTTCCATGTTAAATTCATTGGTTTTTCTCTAATACCTAGAAAAACTTCATTATATTTTTTGTTATCTATTTTATAATATAGGAAGTTTAATACTTTATTATTCATGTGGATAGTACTTTAAATACTATGCAATAATAATATGCATTATTCATGTTGACATGCATCATATCAATATTCCAGAATTAAATATTTTACTTCCTTTTTCACCAAAAATAAGTTAAGCTTTTGTTTTTATTTGTATTTATTTGGAATTTTTAAATTGGAAGGATTTCAGTTTTAATATTTTGAAAATTAAATTTTAAATGTATTTCATTTATCAAATAATGTGGCCTCTTAAACTTTGAAAATTATTGAAATTTTTTGATTACTTGCTATCAAGAATGTTTCAAATGCTGTTATTACCACAAATATCACATATTTATTCATAGTTTATAAATTTAGAAATGTGTTTAACTAGACTAATGAAATTGGGGGTTTTTAACTAGGGTCCATAGACATCCAAGGGGCCCATGAAAAAATTTCAGGGTTTGTGGGAAATTGAATTGAAAATTAAAACACAAAATATTCTTGTGTTGATGTAAGTGTGATATATTTATTAGATAATACACAGTATAGTGTGGACTTAGCATGATTTTTATTTTGATATAGTGTGTTCTGAATGCAGTAGATAATGCCTGCAAAAAGGTTAATAAAGATATTAGAGATGGTTTTATGACGCTGTTGGAAAATTTCTAAATGTTTTCTGAAAATGACTGTTTGAACAGATGTTGAACCTTGTTAAGCCATCGGGTATTGAAATTATGGGAAAGTTGTAAAATGTAATTTTGAATAATCCTAAAATTTAATTTAAAGACATGCCAATATTGAGTGTCATAAAACTATCAGCTTCTACATTTTGACAAGGAGTCCATGACTTTCACTTGACTGGTAAAGGGGTCCATGGAACAAACGAGGTTAAGAAACCCTGAACAAAATCTAAAAGAGTTGTTTTATGTCATTTCATTTTTTTTCCCTTTTATTTTACTTTTTTTTACACAATATATTTGATTCATAGTAACGCATTCATACAGTATTTGTCCTTCACTCAACATAATGTCCTCCAGGTTCATCCATGTTGCCATATGCTTTATGACTTCATTTCTTCTTACAGCTGCATAATATTCCATCGTGTGAATAGACCACAGTTTGTTTATCCCTTCATCTGTTGATGAACACCTGGGTTGTTTCCAACTTTTGGCAATGGTGAATAATGTTGCTATGAACATTGGTATGCAGAGTCTGTTCGTGTCACTGCTCTCAGTTCTTCTGGGTATATACCCAGTAGTGGTATTGCAGGGCCACATGGCAAGTCTATATTCAACTTCTTTAGGAACTCTGAGAATCAGCTCCCGCTACAGGGTAGTTGATGATTACCCAGAGCTATCTAGTGCATTTGCTTGGGGGCTCCAGGAGACTAGAAGTGCATCCTGCAACATACTTGAAAGAATGGAAGGAGGAGACTGCCCATCTGCAGAGATGATTCATAAGTAGAAAACTCCACACCAAGGAGGCCTGTGCTCATCCTGCACAGGAGGCATAAGCCACCTCTGGAGTTGTTCTGTGGCTGGAATTGAAAGCTCCACTACCCAAAATTGGGGAGGGAGAAATGGTTGGGCACCAACTTTAGCAACTGATTAATAAATTCAGGGGGCTACAGTATAATCCTAAGAACACTAAAGTTTAAACCTGTCCAATATAGAAAGAGGCCAGTGTCCACCATCTTAACTCCGCACCTGACATGAGAAGAAGCCGGGCTGATTGAAAATCACAGTGCTGGTAGGAACCGGCTTTTTTCCATCTAGATCAAAGTGCCACATAGCCTATGCCCAGTCCCACCTCAGGCAGGGAAGAGGCTGGGTGGAGCTGTGCCAGCCTCTCCAAGAAATTACAGGACACGCCGTGGAGTCTGGTGATCACCTACTTTGGCAGTGGAAGCCACCCCAGAAGAAATTCTGTGACTGAAATTGGAAGGTCCATTCCTGAAAAACAGAGGAGGAAGATACAGTTGGCCACTGATTTCAGCTATTGATTAGTAAATCTGGCTGGCTAAAGTATAACCCTAAGAACAGCTAAAGTTTGAGCCTGCCCAAGTCAGAAGGATGCTGATAGCCACCATTTTGATCCCACTCCCAGCATGAGGGGAAGCTGGGCTGACTGAAAATAACAGTGATGGTAGAGACTGGTTTCTTTCACCCAGATTGGCCTCCATCATTGGCTTAGATTGTAACCCCACCTCTAGCAGGGAGGAAGATGACAGTCCTGCACTAGCCTGTCCAGGTAACTGTAGGTACATTTAGCTGGCACAGACTGAATAATTAGAAGTCTACCAGGGCAACTGTAGTCATCTTGGACCTGCACTGCATAGATTGCTGTCCACACCCGTAGCTCCATTCCTGCCCCATGCAGGGGAGAAAGGAGTGTGAAGCTTCATATATCTCTCTGGGCAACTAAAGTCTAGGCCTGCATGAGTTGGATTATTTCATACAGCTGTGACTCTTTCCCTATCCCTGGCAAAGAAGAAAGCTGGGAGAAGCTTCATTATTCCTTGGGGGCAATGAGGGAATCTGGAGCCTCCACAACTTATAGTACCAACTACATCCTTGATTTCTGCTACACAACCAGCAAGGAGAAGGGCAGGAAGCCCTAAACTAAAGAGAAAAACTGCACCCAGAATACATACTCTAGTAGGCCAGATGCCAAGACACCAACAAAAAATTACAATCCACACTAAGAAACAAGAAGATATGGCCCATTTAAAGGAACAAGAGAAGCCTCCAGATGATACAAAGGATAAGAGAGAACTAATCATAGATGTTCAAACAAATCTCCTTAATAAATTCAAAGAGATTGCTAAAGAAATTAAGGATATTAAGAAGACATTGGATAAGCACAAAGAAGAATTTGAAAGTATACATAGAAAGATAGTGATCTTCTGGGAATGAAAGGTACATTAAATGAAATGAAAAATACACTGGAATCATATAATAGCAGATTTGAGGAGGGAGAAGAAAGGAATTGTGAGCTTGAAGAAATGACCTCTGAAGGTGAACATGCAAAAACACTGATGAAGAAAAGATTGGAAAAACTTGAACAAGGTCTCAGGGAAGTAAGCTACAGCAAGAGATGTGCAAACATCCATGCCTTGGGTGTCCCAGAAGAAGAACAGAAGGGAAAAGGAGCAGAAGGAATATTTGAAGAAATAATGGTAGAAAATTTCCCAACCCTATTGAAGGACATAGATATATGTGTCCAAGAAGCACAATGTACTCCCATCTGAAAAAATCCTAATAGACCAACTCCAAAACACATACTAATCAGAATGTCAAATGCCAAAGACAAAGAGTGAATTCTGAGAGCAGCAAGAGAAAAGAAATGCAAAATGTATAAGAAATACCCAATAAAATTAAGTGCTGATTTCTCAACAGAAACCATGAAGGCAAGAAGGCAGTGGTATGATATATTTAAGATATTATAAGGAAAAAACTTCCAGGCAAGAATCTTCTCTCCGGCAACTCTGGCTTTCAAAACTGAGGGCAAGTTTTAGAATATTCACGGATAAACAGAAACTGAGAGAGTTTGTAACCAAGAGAACTGCTTTGCAGGAAATTTCCTTTGCAGGAAATACTAGAGGATGTGCTACAGCCTGAAAAGAAAAAAGGCAGGAAAGAGAGGCCTGAAAGATAGTCTAGAAATGAAGATTATATCAATAAAAGTAACTAATAGTGTCAAAAGAGTGGTGAAAATAAAATATGACAGATAAAACTCAAATATTCAGGAATAAACCTAACCAAAGATTTAAAGCACTTGTATTCAGAAAATTACAATTCCATGTTAAAAGAAATTTTAAAAAGACGTACATAATTGAAAGAACATTCCAAGCTCATGGATTGAAAGACTAAATATCAGTAAGATGGTCAATTCTACACAAATTGATATACAGATTCAATGTAAGCTCAAAAAAATTCCACCAACATTTTTTAAATAAAAGGCAAACATGATTATCAATTTTATTTGGAAGGGTAAGGGATCCTGAATAGTCTGAAGCATCTTAAAAAGGAAAAGCGAAGTTGGAAGACTATCATTTCCAGACTTTAAGTCATATTACCTAGCTATAGTGATAAAACAGCATGGTACTGGCATAAAGACAGACACATAGACCAATGGAACCAAACTGATAGTTACAAAAGAGACCTTCACATATGGTCAAGTGATTTTTGAGTACCCTGTCAAATCCATCATACACGGGCAGAACAGTCCATTCAAAAAATGGAGCTGAGAAAATTGGATATCAATAGCAAAAGAAGGAAAGAGAATGCCTGTTTCACACCCTATACAAAAATTAACCCAAAATGAATCAAATACCTAAATATAAAACCAAGGACCATAAAGCTTCTAGAAGAAAATGTAAAAATATATTCACAACCTGGTGTTAGGTGGTAGATTCTT
Organism: Tolypeutes matacus; assembly: GCA_026826555.1. Classification (NCBI taxonomy): domain Eukaryota; kingdom Metazoa; phylum Chordata; class Mammalia; order Cingulata; family Chlamyphoridae; genus Tolypeutes; species Tolypeutes matacus. Next base: position 202,788 of record JAKSZT010054371.1, on the reverse strand, counting down.
AAAGGAGATAAGAGGAGGACTGAGATGGATTACAAATATTTAATGTATGTAGAAATTTTAATTAGCTTTACTGTAAAAGTGTGGAAATGTATAGAGCTGATGGTAACACCTTATAGTGAGTGAAAATACCACTGAAAATGGTAGCTTAGGGATGTAATTGCCAATTGACAGAAAGCTAGAGAATAACCTAGGGACTGAATAGCACAGTAAACCCAGCGGTGGATGAGAGAGTGGTTGATGGCACAGATGCAAGTGTGTCCTTTGTGACCTAGAGCAGATATACTTTAGTATTGCAGAGTGGTGGGAATGTGGAGAAGCATAGGGAAAATACAACTGGATTGACCTATGGAGTGTGGTTAACAGTAATAATGTAATATTCTTGCATCTATGCCAAAGATATACTGTGTTGATAAATGGGGAGTATAGAAAATGTGTACCCATATTTACCCGCCCCCTCTAGTTTTTGCCATTTTAGTGTCCATTCACTGGGCAATTCTCTGTGTCTGTTTCCTGCCCTCTCTTCTCATCCTTCTCCTGTCTTCACAGGGACTTGATCCTGGGAAACTCCGATGAGGGAGAAAAGCATTGTACCCCCTGCACCACCTTAGTTCCTGGTTTTTCAGTGTGTCTAGTCTTGGCTCTTCCTTGTGTTACTCTTCTGTTACATCATCATCTTGCTGCATGGATCAAACCCTGGTCCCTCCATATGGGAGATGGACGCCCAACCATTTGAGCCACATTTGCCCCGAGCCTATACATATCTCATTTATACCATTGTTTTCTGTAGAAACTTGGTATTTTCAGCAGCTATATGCCCTTTGAAGAAAGCAAGCATTCAGTTTCAAATTTTTATGATTTCTATATTAATATAAGAAATCTAAATAATGAAATTCCTGGAGGATAAAGGAGTAAGCATTGTTTGAAAGCGTTATCTAGAATGTGATCTTAGCAAAGATGATGGTCAAGTCAAGGTTATTGAATATGAATAAATGTTTATATTTCACATACTAATAGTTTCTGATGAGAGCTTCAATTATTCAGTAATGTGATATTAACATTATCATAATATCCTATTAATTGCACCTATGGAATTTCATTTTTTCCATGGATTGCTGTGCCCTCATTTTACCAATACCACATAAGAGACAGATATTGTCAGACTTTAAGTTCCTCCTTAAGCAGATCCTTTGAAAAGGATATGGATATATAATGTTTAACTGGTAGGGGATTCCAGGAAGCATAAATGAGGGAATAGCGAATGTGAAAGAGGGAAGGGAGAAATGCTAACAGTGTGCAGTAAATAGCAAGTTACTTCTGTAAGCAAGTAAGGATCAATCACTTGAGATGCTTTGAGGTATCCTGCAGAAATCTCAGAATTATCCCAAAGAAGGTTGGAGATGCTGCAGCTTGGACACAGCTGCAGGCTACACCAGAGTTGGCCCATTGTGGTAGGAAGTTGGGAGATGATGTTTGTGCGACAGTAGTATTTGCATTAATAAATGGATAGCAAAGTCAGGATAAAATCTTACATTTTAGCTGAGTCTAATATATTCACCAGAGCACAATAAGAAAAGGCCTTGGACCCTACTGTTTTTGTATTAAATTTATTGGGTTTTCCTACAGATAGTAAGGTTCAAGCCTTGGAAGTGTCTCTGAATATATTTCAAATGAGTGCCAAACTTAGCTTAAAATCAACACAATTAAAGGATCATGAAGGATCACCCTTAGAAGAATTATTTCAGATATGTATATTCTGAATTCAGTATTAGTGAACTTGCCTCACCTTAAACATTCCATAGTTCTAGACTTGGGTATCCCCCTTCTGTTCTCAGAAGATATCCAAAAGCAGTAAGGGAAGTGTTCATTCTGATCTGTAATCCATGTTACAAATCTCACAAATATCACAAGCAAAAAGGAAAAATATGCTTAGGGATGGAAAAAGGATCAGACATTACCATATATCTCCACAGGTCTGTCATAAGGCACAACTGCAATGAAAATTGTGTGTCTCAGGCAGTATGATATTGTTCATGTATTTGAGAATCTGGCATAATGCTACATAATTACATTGAAGCATAACTAAAAAAAAATCTTCAAAGATTATCACAAGCTGCAAAATAATGATTTTTCATCCATCCACAAAGGGTATATCATTCACTGATGTCCATGTGTTTTGAACTTAGTATTTCCCTACTGAGATAATGCACTGTGTTTTACTCAATAAGGAGTAAAACATTTATAAAGGCTCATGGCCCCATTAGTTGTGCTAATTGAAAAGAGTATGAGTGTTTATCCTTTTTGTTTTTTAATTTTATAATAATATGTGTACATATCTCTGCTAATGCAAAATCACCCAAAGTCCCATTGCTGATGTATTGTTATATTCATTCAAGATTCTTCTTTCCTTTCTACTTTTCTCCCTCTTTTGTTCTTTTTCTTCTTTAAATGTGACCATGTTGATGTTAATCTGACCAATTTATTAATCTCAGTTAAGAATATTTGTATATGAAATATCTAGAATAAGCAAATTTATATGGACAAAAAGTCAATTAAAGGTTTCTTTTTAAATTTGATGTTAATGATATGTTAATATTTTTTCAAGATTTTTGCATCTATATATATGAAATCATGGACCAAAAAAATAATGATTAAATATATTAAATTAAAATAGTATTATGCTGACATCCTAGGATGAGTTGCAGAGTAGTCCTCATTTTGTGTAATCTGGAGGAGTTTGTACAAAATATGGATGATATTTTCCTTGAAAGTTTGGAAGCACTTGCCTTTGAAATAACCTGAAGGGAAGAAGAGTTGGGGAAGTAAAGTTAGGGAAAATACAACCCTCAAAATAAAATTTGTTAATTCAAAATGTTTGTGTCTACATGATGGAGCATGAAATAAAGATGTAAGTATAGCGCTCAAAATTAAAATGAAGCAAAATATTGTACTCTTTTAATGTCACATCTAGTAGACTTTATTTGGACAGAATAAGTTATTTCACTTGCCCATGTACATTTTAACAAGTAAAAGTTGGTACTTTATAAGAACCAGGCAATATCCACTTCCCCCTATTTCCTCTTACTTTCTTTAACTTATACCATGATACTTCATAGAGCAACATTATGTGCTAGCTCTTGAGACCTTTGATGGACCCACTGCCTTTTGAGGTTCATTTGACTTTACTAGATAAGTTTATTTGTAATGGTTAACTGGATAATTTTTGATAGTCCATTATGAAATACATTTTAATAATCAAACTTGTCTTAAATTATGTTATTAAATTACAACTAGAAAACTAAACCCGTTTTTTCCAGAAGTATCATTGCTTAGTGAAAGCTAATAACAGAATGCCTACTAAAGTTTCTTTCTCAAAGTGAATAAAATATATATGCAGGATTTAATCGATATTCAACACAGCAAAAACAGGAAGGTAAATTCAGATAATTTGCCCATGTCTCTTAAAGCACATACCCAGAAACAAATTTTAAAATACTTTCTAATTTAGTTAAAATGGCTATAAAGACAAAACAGAAATTAGGATGATAGCAAGAAGCACAGTAAAAGGAATTAAATATGCAGGCAAATTAAGAAACTTGCATCAATAAGGAGTCTAGTAAAGGAATCCACCACATAATATATCTTGAATAACATATACCACAGGAATTTCATAAACCTTCCAATTCTACACTTCACTAGCATACCTGCGATAATAATCACTGAAGATTGAAAGCCTCTAAATAAATTGCAGTTTTTCCCCAAAAGACAGTTGAGCTTAGAAAAGTAATTTGATCCTTCCAAACCAAAGAGTAACTAGGATAGAACAGTTTTCAGGCATATCATGTTCAAATTCATGAACATAATGTTCCTGAAAAATGCTTATTTATAATATGCATTAAGATATTTTATTATATTAATATTCATTATATATTACAATATATGAAGATGCCTATCATTAAAATGTGACTTTTGATTTAAATTAAATGAAACAAAGTAAATAGAGTTATAATTCAGTTTTTTATTTCATCAAAGCATTGAGCAAGGAATGGGCCCAATGCCATCAGCTCTATGTATTTCCTCTTTAAGTTATACATATGTTTGCCATATGGCACTAAATATACTCTAAAATATCATTCTATTGAGATTAAATTTAAAGAATCTCAATATTCTATGCTATTGGGGACCAAAAAATTCATCTCTGCTACTACATTTTGCTTTTGGTCATCTAAGCAAAGTAATAGTATATTTTGATTGAATTGCCCTGAAATCCTTGGCAGTCTAATTTCCTGGCATCACTTGGTAGCTCTGATTTGTTTGTACATCAAGATGTTGATTTATAAATGAGGGCATATTTTATAGAAATAAGTTCCCACCTGTGAAATTCTCTGTATTAATATAAGGCTCTATAAACATGATAGAATAAAAGTTAAAATATTTAGCCATTTTATCCAATCTGCTCTTCAAAGTCGTAATTCTATTTACTAGTATTTCCTTACTCTTAAAATGGTTGTGTTTATGTTTAGCTGATTTCACTTTAAGATGAGATATATGTTAGAAAGAAAAAATATTTAGGGCCTGAACTAAAGAAAAACCATCATCTATCTGGAAGACTCAAATAATATCATTTCCTCTAGTCATATAAGTCAGAAAACTAAGCAGCAGATGACAGTTAAAATAGTTAAGACAAACACAGAGCTTGTGAAGAAGGAAAGCTATGTTAGCAGCTACCACATATTATTAAATGGCTATTAGGAGTAAGGAATTTTCTTTTACTTCACCTTGTTTAATCTACATAGCACCATGAAAAGTAAACAATTAAGCATAATCTTATAGATGAGAAAACTGATAACCATTTGGACTTACACATTGATCAAAGGCATACAATTAGTTATTAGCAGAGACAGGATTCAAGCCAAGATTTCTCTGACTCTACACTCTAAGCTATTTCCACTCAACCATATTGCAATCCTATTGTGATCTGCCAACATTCTGGAATCTTAATCTCAAGAAATAACTCAAAAAATATCCTCCCCAGTTTGAATTCTTTTTTGAAGGTAAAAGACCAGGAAATTAAAACAAACAAACAAAAAAATAACATGGCCTCTAGAACTATTAACTAACCTGGAAAATAAGTTTAAAATATGTTTATCTTCCTCTATCAGAAAAACAAAAATCCCAAATTGGCATATACTCAAAGGACAGTTGACATTTAATATTCTCTCCATTTACAATTTTAACTAATTTTAAAATGTGGCCCTTAATTTCTAGTGTCCTTACTCTATTATCTTTCATCACAAATATTAAATTTCTAATTTACATCTATTGAAATGAATATATAGACAGCCCTTCCTCTTTTCCCTGCTATGTTCCAGGTAAGGCAGCTGTTCAACTTTTAACACAAATCTAAGCAGAACAGCCAATCTCCAATTTAAATGTTAAAGTATATATTCCTGTTGAATATTCAGGCTTATAGTTTCTAGGATATTGTGTAAGTGATGAAAACCTTTTCCTTTTACCTGTGGAACAGCTACTCATTTAGTTAAGGTAAGAATATTATGTGTTTGGAGTCTTATATCTGCTTGTCAAGCTCTTCTTGAAGTCTCCAGGAGATTCCCCAAAGAAAAAGTACACTCTCTTCTGGGACAAAAAAACACAACAAGATGATGTGGTTATTTTGCTTTTTTTTTTTTCCTTTAGTAACCAATGTTCCTGGAACAATGAACTACATGATAAAAATTGTTATGTAAATGCACTTTGGATGAGAAAATTTGGCCTCAGAGAACTTAAGTGCTAACCCATATCAGAGCTTAACATATAAGTTTATGTCTCATATTTTAGGATTATTTACATATTGTAAAAACATATATTCATATATTTTCTAAAGTATCTTTTTAAATGAGAGGCCAAAGAACTTTCTTTTTCAATAAATGTCAACATTTAGTGCATTATTCCAGAACAATTTACTTTTTATTATTGAGTAAATCATCATATTGTTATTTACAACCAGAAGACAATAGGAGCATATTCCCCTTGGTACATCTCCTGTTGGTTCCAAGAGCTGAGTAAGTGGATATAAATAATCTAAATAAAACATTTTTATAGTGTAAACTTCATCTGCTTTTGTTGTGGCACAGCTAAGAGGAAATTTCAGATAAATTGCATAATATTTTAGGAAATAGAATGCAAAACATTAAGTTCAAATAAGCTATGAAATCCCTGGTACTAAGTAAGCACTTTAGTTCTTAACTATTGTCTGGGTGACTAGAACAAATTCATCACAACCTAATTTATTTATAGTTCAAATAGGAATTGGAACCTCATATTTATGAGAAAACACTAAAGAAAAAGAAAATGTAAAATTTATTTTTGTAGTGGTTAATAAGAGTGCTCAAAATTCTATATTTTTCTGTTTTTCACTTTTACCAGGAGGACCTGGGGATCGAACCCAGTTTCCTCCATAAGGGAGACAGATGACCAACCACCGGAGCCATATCCATCACTCTGCTATTATCTCTTAAGTTTGACCAAAGATACCCAAAGTTATAGTCTTTTCCCATACAGGATGGCCATATAACAAATAAGGCTTAGTTTATCACCAGCATTCTAAAAACCAGACCTAGGGAGAAAAACTAGGTCTGGGGACACATGCATGGTTTCTAATATAGCAAATGTTTAGCCTAACCTGAATGAGTGAATGGGTGAGCCACCAGGCCCTGTGTGCGGGTGAGCTGCCAGGCCCAGTGAGTGGGTGAGCAGCCAGGCTCCGCGAGCCATGCAGCAAGATGATGATGTAACAGGAGAATGACACAATATGGGAGAGCCAAGATAAGACACAACAAAAAACCAGGAACTAAGGTGACAAAGGCAGTAGAATGCCTCTCTCCCAGTGAAGACAGGAGGAGAAGTATGAGAAGAGAGGGCAAAAAATGGACACAGAGTTGCCCAGCGAATGGACGCAGAAACAGCAAAAATGGGGGAGGGGGTAAAAATGGATAAAAGTAAATAAATAAATAAATAAATAAATAAATCCTTATAAAAATGTACAGGGGAGGAAGATACTGGCTATAGATAGCAGTAATACTCTGATGATGCTCTTTCATGATTTGTTAATATATGTTTCACAGCAATGTGGGGTGTTTGTGGGGGGGGTGGGTGATGTGTGGGAGCCCTGCATGATATTATACATGTTTGTTTTGTAAGTTCACAATGTTTACTGAACATTTATAGTTTATGTATGTTCATGTATGAATGATATACTTCAATAAATTATCTTAAATAATTTTTTAAATTAAAAAATAAAGAGTGCTCAAAATTAGGTGCCCGCTTTTATCTTCCTACTGAAGAAGACAGTCCAGTTTAAAGTAAGAGCAATGGAAGTAGGGACCAATCTTAAATAGTCACAAAAATTTATCAATAGAGGGCAGAAACTTTCAACACTCAGTGGTTTATATTTTTATATAATGAATAAAATAATAATTATTTCAAATATATTTTGCTAGCTGTCTAATCTAGATTCTGCAGGTTACTAAATGTTTCATAGTCTTTTAATGGTAATCTCTTTGATTCATTGTCTTTTTCTCTTGTCTTAATGGCTAAAAAACATTCTTATACAACTGGAATCATGCTTTGTTTAATTTCATTTTGTGCCAATGGGTTTTTTAGAATTTATGTTTATTTTTGTGTCTCTGTATGTAGTTTGAATGGTTCTAAGAATTTTCCCATTTTACCTAGGTGATCTATTTTGTTGGTGTACAGATGTAAACATTACCCTCTTGTAATCTTATTTCTTTGGGGTCAGTTGTAATGATCCCTATTTTGTTTTTGTTTTTAGTTATTTAGTTCCTCTCTGTTTTTTTCTTTGTCTAACTAAAGGTTTATTGATGTTATTTATCTTTTCAAAGAACCAAATTTTGGTTTTCTTTATGCTCTCATTTTTTTTTCTTTTTTTTTGAAGTACCAGGGGCTGGGGACTAAACCAGAGACTTCCTATGTGGGAAGCCAGCCCTCAACCACTGAGTCACATCAGCTTCCCTGAGTTGTTGTTTTTTTTTTTCCTTTGTTTTGCTGTTGTTTCTTTTTGTTTTTTTTCAGAAAGAACCCTGACCTCCTATTTGAGAAGTGGGCGCTCAACTGCTTGAGCCACATATGCTCCCTCACTCTGTCTCTATTGTTTTTTTAATACAAATCAACTTATTGATACATATTAATAAAGAACACATTTGATCCCAAGTGTACAATCAATGGTATTTCCTGTAATCACATAGTTGTGCATTCATCACTTCAATCATAATTAAAGCATTTTCATTCTTTCAATAATAATAATAAACAACAAACAAACAAGAAAATTCCTCACCTCTCAATTAATGTATGCCTACCCCACTGTACACAGCTGGTGTTTCTGCTATTCGATCCAAAGTTTAGTAATCAATGGCTTTTAGTATAATCACAATGTTGTACATTCATTATCTCAAAAACTTTAGAACAATTTCATTATTTCAAAAAGAAAAAAAGAAAGACTCCACACCCTTTAGCATTCCTTTCTCAGATCTATATAACCACTAATCTCATTTCATCTTTATAAAATGATTTTTATTTACATTTCATATAATTTGTTTTTTTTTTTTTAATTCTTTATTTCATTTATCTCTCTTGTAATTTTATTATGCCTTTTCTTTTGTTTATTTTAGGTTTAGTTTGCTCTTATTTTTTTCTAAAGCCTCCAGTGGTAGGGTTAAGTCTCTGATTTGAGATCTTTCTTCTTTTTCATCTAGGGCTATAAATTTCCCTCACACCACTGCCTTTGCTGCATCTTGTAAGATTTGGTACCTTGTGTTTACACTTTCATTTGTCTCAAGACATTTTCCAATTTTCTTTGTGATTTCTTCTGTGACCCATGTGTTGGTTAACAATACATTGTTGAATTTTCACATATCTGTGAACATTCCAGTCCTCCATTTGTTATTTATTTCTAGATTTATTCCATTGTAGTTGGAGAGAATATAGGATAATATTTCACCATTTTTAAATTACTTGTGTCTCAGTTTGTGACCTCATATATAATCTCATGGATAATAGCCCATATGCATTAGAGAACAATGTGTATTTTGCTGCTGCTTGACTTAATGTTCTCTAAGAGTGTGTTGAAAGTATTTATAATATCATTCAATTATTCTGTTTTCTTATACATATTATTTCTAGATGGTATATTGAATTCTCCTACATTTAATGTAGAACTATTTATTTCTCCCTCAAAGTTGTCAATATTTGCTTCATATATTTTGGGACTCTGCCATTAAGTTCATATAATTTTAAGAGTTACGTCTTCTTGCATAATTGACCACATTGTCAGTTTATAGTAATTTTCTTTGTCTCTCATAACAGTTGTGGAACTGAAGTCCATTTTTTCTATTTGTTCCATCCTTTCACTTTCAGCTTATGAATTTAATGTGAGTCTCATGTAAACAGCATAGAGTTGGGTCTTGCTTTTTTTATCCATTCTACCAATCTCTGCCTTTTGAAAGGATAGTTTAATCCATTTATGTTTAAAATAACTAAGGATAATAAAAGACTTTCTTCTGCTAGTTCACTATAAGATCTTTAACCATTTTTGTTCCTCGATTCTTACATTAAAGCCTGCTTTTACATGTATTTAAATTTTTGTATAGAATAATTTTGAATCCCTTCTCATTTTTATCTGCATATATTTTTCAACTATTTGCTTTTCAGTTACCTAGGGGCTAAATTTTACACCCTAAATCTTTAACATTCTTCTTTGGTTTGATATCAACTTAATTTCAAAACCATATACATAGGTCCAATTAATAGGATATTATGATATTATGATAATATTAATATCACATTACTGAATAATTGAAGGTCTCATCAGAAACTATTAGTATGCAAAATATAAACATTTATTCATACTCAATAACCTTGACTTGACCATCATCATCTTTGCTAAGATCACATTCTAGATGATGCTTTCAAACAATGCTTACTCCTTTATCCTCCAAAAATTTCATTATTTAGATTTAATATGTTTTTGCTTGTTTGTTTTAATTTTACTGGAGGGAATGGGAACCTAACTCTGGACCTCCCCTGTGGGAGGTGGGCACTCAACCATTTGAGCCACACCCGCTCCCTAGAATCCAGTTTTAAATTAACAAGTTGAAGTGATGCTTTTGTAAATGACATGAGTTCAACCAATAATTAAACATCCTCATCTCCCTTATATTTTGCATTAAGTGGCATTAACACATGAGCCACTACCTTGTCACAGTTTTGTGATTCATTGCCAGGAAATAATGCATTGCCAAGAAATAAATATGAAGCTAGGGTTCATTAAACTTTGAGTCACAATATTGTTCACATTTTTCATAATAATATGAATTGCAATTTAATAAGTATCTTCAAATTCAGTCCATTAAATGTTAACATGAAAAATGTCACTGAAGTCACTGTAATTGTACTGAAGTCCTTCATAGATAATCTTGAACAGCAGCTCAATTTATTTTTCTTGTTTCTAGCTATATACTACCTTACCATAATGGGAAATTTAGCACTGATTGTATTGGTATTTGGGGTTCCTGTGTCAATACTGCCCTGTACTATTTTCTGAGAATGTTACATTTGTGGATCCCTATTCTTCATTGTTATCCCAAATATATTGGTAGATTTTATGTCAAAAAATAAAGTCATAATAAATTATTTTATCTTAATATATTCCTTCTTAACCCTCTTCCTTTTCATTAGGTAAATAGAAGCTTTTTGTTCTACATCATTTTCTATCTATCTGAAGCACTTTAGCATTTCTTGCAAATCAGCTCCATGTGTGATAAAGTCATTCACCTTTTGTCTTAGAAAATATTTCTCCTCCAATTTTCTTTTTTTAAATTTATTGAAGTATTTCACACATACATGAACATACATAAACAATAAGTGTATAGTAGTAGTTGTGAATATACAAAAAAATCCCATACATAAGATCATACAGGACTCTCATATCTCACCCCACCACCAATACCTTGCATTGCTGTTCAACATTTTTAATTAATGATTAAAGAGCGTTCTCAAGATATTACTACTAACCAAAGTATTTTCCCCAACTTACCTTATTATTTATTTTTTTAAATAAAATTTATACATGAATATACATAAACAATAAGTGTATAGTAAAAGTTGTGAACTTACAAAGCAAACATTCATAATATCATACAGGGGTCCCATACCTCAACCCTCCAGCAACACCTTGAGTTATCATGAGACATTTGTTACAAATTATGAAAGAATATTGTCAAAATCTTACTACTAACTATAGTCCTTATCTTATAGTTGGTGTATTTTCCCCCTAACCCTATTAGTATTTTTTAAATATAATTTTATGATAGAAGTTGTAAACTTACAAAACAATCATGCACATGTGTGGATTCCCAAACAATACACCTCTATAAACACACCACAACCCAGTGGAATATTTGTTACAGATTATGAGATATATCATCCGATTATTACCAGATCCACTGCATACATTTGACACACATTCACTATACTCACCAATTATCAGCATATCTTTAGCATAGATGCAAGAATATTACATTATTACTGTTAACCACACCCATAGGTCAATCCAGTTGTATTTTACCCATGCTTCTCCACATTCCCACCACCCTGCAATACTAAAGTACATCTTCTCTAGGTCACAAAGGACTCTCTTGCAACTGTGCCATCAACCACCCTTCTCATCCACCTCTGGGTTTACTGTGCTATTCAGTCCCTAGGTTATTCTCTAGCTTTCTGTTGACTGGAATTTACATCCCTGGGCTACCGTTTTCAGCAACATTCCCCTTATAAACTATCTGTTACTCACTAGAATGTGTTACCATCAAATCTGTACATTTCCACACTTTTACAGTAAAGCTAATTAAAACTTCTACATACATTAAATATCAGTAGTCCATATCAGTCCTCCTTTTATCTCCTTTAAGAACCCACCTCCTACCACCAGGTTGTGAAAATATATTCCTATATTTTCTAGAAGCTTTATGGTCCTTGCTTTTAAATTTAGGTATTTGATTCATTTTGAGTTAATTTTTGTGTAGGATGTGAGATAGGGGTTCTCTTTCCTTCTTTTGCTATGCATATCCAATTTTCTGAGGACCATTTGTTGAATGGACTGTTCTGCCCATGCTGGGTGGGTTTTACTGGCTAGTCAAAAATTGCTTGACCATAGATGTGAGGGTGTGTTTTGTAATGATCAGTTTGGTTCCATTGTTCTATATGTTTGTCTTTATGCCAGTACCATGCTGTTTTTATCACTGTAGCTAAGTAATATGACTTAAAGTCTGGAAATGAGAGTCTTTCAACTTTGCTTTTCCTTTTTAAGATGTTTCTGGCTATTCAAGACCCCTTACCCTTCCAAATAAAATTGATAATCATGTTTTCCTTTTATTTAAAAAATGCTGATGGAATTTTTGTTGAGCTTGCATTGAATCTGTATATCAATTTGAGTAGAATTGACATCTTTATGATATTTAGACTTCCAATCCATGAGCTTGGAATGTTCTTTCAATTATTTAGGTCTTCTTTAAATTTCTTTTAACAAATAGTTGTAGTTTTCTGAATACAAGTGCTTTAAATTGTTGGTTAAGTTTATTCCTGAAGATTAGGGTTTTATCTGTTATATTTTATTTTCACCACTCTTTTGAAACTTTTAGTTACTTTTATTGATATAATCTTTCAGGCCTCTCTCTTCCAGGCCTCTCTCTCCTGTCTTTTTTCTTTTCAGACTGTAGCACATCCTTTAATATTTCCTGCAAAGGAAATTTCCTGCAAAGCAGATCTCTTGGTTACAAACTCTTAGTATCTGTTTATGTATGAATATTCTAAACTCGCCCTCATTATTGAAAGACAATATTGCCTGATAGAAGATTCTTGGCTGGAAGCTTTTCTTTTGTAGTATCTTAAATATACTATACCACTCTCCTCTTGCTTTCATGGTTTCTGGTGAGAAATGAACACTTAATCTTTTTGGGTATCTCTTATACATTATGCATTGCTCTTCTTTTGTTGTTCTCATAATTCTCTCTTTGTCTTTGGCATTTGACATTCTGATTAGTATGTGTTTGGAGTTGGTCTATTAGGATTTTTTTCAGATAGGAGTACCTCGTGATTCTTGGACATGGATATCCATGTCCTTAAATAAGGTTAGGAAATTTTCTACGATTATTTTTCAAATAATCATTCTGCCCCATGTCCTTTCTATTCTTCTGCTGGGACACCCGTGACATGTATGTTTGCACATCTCTTGCTGTGTTTTAGTTGCCTGAGACCTTGTTCAAGTTTTTCCAATCTTTTCTTCATCTCTTCTTTTGTATGTTAACTTTCAGAGGGTATTTCTTCAAGCTCACAAATCCTCTCTTCTGCCTCCTGAAATCTGCTATTATATGAATCCAGTGTATTTTTCATTTCATTTATTGAACATTTCATTCCCAGAAGATCTGCTATGTTTCTATGTATACTTTCAAATTCTTCTTTGTGCTCATCCAATGCTATCTTAATATCCTTAATTTCTTTAGCAATCTCTTTGAATTTATTAAGGAGATTTGTGTGAACATGTATGATTAGTTGCCTCAACTTTTTGATGTTATCTGGAGGCTTATCTTGTTCCTTTACTGGGCCATATCTTCTTGTTTCTTAGTGTGGATTGTAATTTTTGTTGGTATTTTTGCATCTGGCTTACTAGACTATTTATTCTGGGTGCAGTTTTTCTCTTTAGTTTAAGGTTTCCTGCTCTTCTCCTTGCTGCTTGTGTAGTAGGAGCAAAGGATGTAGTTGGTGCCATAAGGTGTGGAGGCTCCAGATACCCTCATTTCTCCAAGGAATAATGAAGCTTCTCCCAACTTTCTTCTTTGCCAGGGGTAAGGAAAGAGCCACAACTGTGTGGAATAATCCAGCTCATGCATGCCTAGACTGTAGTTGTCCAGAGGGATTGACGAAGCTTCATGCCCTTTCTCCAAATGCCTGGGGCAGGGATGGAGCTACAGGTGTGGGCAGCAATCTATGCAGTGAAGGTCCAAGATGACTGCAGTTGCCCTGGTAGACTTCTGATTATTCAGTCTGTGCTAGCTAAATGTACCTGCAGTTATCTGGATAGGCTGTTGCAGGGTCCATCAGCTTCTTCCCTACTAGAAGTGGGGCTACAGTCTAGGCCAAGGCTGCAAGGCCAATCTGGGTGAAAGAAACCAATCTCTACTATCACTGTGATTTTCAGTCAGCCCGGCTTCCCCTCATGCTGGAGGTTGAGTCAAAATTGTGGCTACCAGCTTCCTTCTACTTGGACAAGCTCAAACTTTAGCTGTTCTTAGGGTTATACTTTAGCCAGTCAAATTTACTAAGCAGTAGCTGAAATCAGTGGACAACCATCTCTTTCTTCCCTGTTTTTGGGGAATGGAGCTTCCAATTCCTGCCACAGAATCGCTTCTGGGGTGGCTTGCACTGCCAAACTAGGATGATCACTGACCTCCATGGCATGGCCTGTGATTTCCCAGAGAGACTTGCACAGGTCTCCTCAGCTTCCTCCTTGCCTGAGGTGGGCCTGAGGGTTCGGGTAGAGTGGCAATCTGTTCTAGATGGAAAAAAGCCTGTCCCTACCAGCCCAGTGATTTTCAGTCAGCCCTGCTTCCCATCTTATCAGGTGCAGAGTTAAGATGGCAGCTGCTGGCCTCTTCCTGACTTAGACAGCTTTAAACTTTAGCTGTTCTTAAGATTATACTTTAGCCCACACAATTTACTAAACAGTAGCTGAAGTTGGTGCCCAAACTGTTTCTCCCTCCCACATTTTGGGAAGTGGTGCTTTCAATTCAGGCTGTGGAACAGCTCTGGAGGTGCCTTGTGCCTCCCATAGAGGATGGGCACGAGCTTCCCTGGCAGGGAGTGCTCTACTTACGAATCTTCTCTGCAGACAGGCAGGCTCCTCCTTCCATTCTTTCCAGTATGTTGCAGGATGCACTTCTGTCTCCTGGAGCCCCCAAACAAGTGCTTTAGATAACTCTGTGTAATCACCAACTGCCTTGTAGCGGGAGCTGATTCTCAGAGCTCTTTACTCTGCTGCCATCGTGCTGGTTGTCTCTCCTTTACTTTTGAAAATGAACTCTGCTACATAAAACTTTTTGGTTGGAGTTTTTCTTTTTTTCCTTTCAACACATATTTTCTTCTTGCTTGGTTTCTGAGGACAAGTCTTATATAATATTATACTTGTTCCTCTATAGTTATATTCTTAAAATCTGGCTTTTTCCAAGATTTTTTTCTCTGTGTTTCATTTAAACAGTTTGAATATGTTATGTCTAAGTATTTGTTTATTTGATAATGCTTTTTGTTCTCTGAGCTTCTTGGATCTGTGGTTTGGTTTCTGACATAATTTTGCAGCATTCTTAGCCATTAATTTACCAATTTCAAGAATTCAGTTGTACTTCAGTTTGTCATATTTGCAATTTGGGGGGAGGGGTTTGGGTAACCATCTACTGATTGGTGTTCAAAAAATGTTGTTAGTTTAGTGTGAAATTATAAGTCTAAGATTATTTTTCAAAACATTTCCTATGTATATTTTTTTAAATATGGCATAATAAGTCACAGGTATATTTGTCTCAAATGACATATTTTCTGAATGTCTGATCTAGGAAAATAAATGTAAATAGAGATACACTTTGCATTTATGACTAAAATAATTGGCATCAACTGTTGAGGAAATTCTGATATCTCATATATAAAAAAAAAACTATAAAGAGTATCAATCTTCAGTCTTGGGAGTGACTGAATATAGCTCATGCTGTGAGATATGTGCAGGTATATATATACAATTTTCACTTTTTCCTTTCCTTCTCTTATCTACTTTACAGGGATCTGACTCTTACAAACTTCACTTTACAAAATAAATATTTATATTATAGAATATTATAAGAGGTAACTTATGAAATGTAATAATGAATTGTTGTTACAGATATATTGAGGCTATTATCTATGCACTCACTCTTTATTTAGATTTCATAAGCTTTTTCATTCAATCATAGAATCTGATTAAGGATGATATCCTTAAAGATTTTTCATCATTATCATTGAGGCTTATCGCAATGATTATATTTCATTTATTTTTATTTTTCTCACAAATTTTAATTCATTCATTATAATATATTTCTCAATTTCTAAAATTATATGAAACATTATGGATTTCACATCTTGTTTATATTTATACTGGTTCTAATTTGCATATTTTATTTTATTTTGCATTTACATTGAACATGTATTCTTCTATTCTTCTGAATACAGCACTATATCTGCCATGTTGATGAATTAGGTGACACTATCAAGCCTGAATGGAGAAACTTCTCAATTGTGATCCCTCAAAAATGCCCACTCATCAATTGGCACACACTCAGAAAGAAGTTAGTAGTGGAGACCAGCCAATGTAAAAAACATGAAATTGTGGGTTTTACAAAAGTCTAATAAATAACATAGGTAAAGGTGTATTATAAATATTTAATAATAAAATAAGGATGTTACTGAAAACACAGTGTGATAAAATTATGTAAACACAAATAGCAATAAGCATTTTATGTACAAAGTGAAATAATTGGAAGAAAATATATGTAGAGGTTAACAGAATTTATGAATGAGTTTCATTTTCTACTTTGAGTTTTGTATATTCTAATTTTTGTGTAATGAACAATGTTTTCTCTTATGATTGTGTCACACCACGTTTAAATACAAAAATGTTTCATTGCAAAAATGGTGCGATTACATCCCTGGTGGCTAAATTTCTGGACTTACATTCACAGATTAATTATTTCTCTAGAAATACTTTCTCTTTTACCCTGTCATCAATTAAAGCATCACAAATGAATACCAAAAAAAAAAAAAAAAAAAAAAAAAAAAAAAGATGTTCAACATTTTGTGGTTTCAAAGTGAGAAGGAACTTTCTGGTGTGCATTTAACATTGACTCAATAGTTTTGGGAACAGGCCAAGCAGTCTTCCTTGGAAAGTGGCACCATCGGTGACCGAATGATACATTATCAATAATCTTCAAAATAAGAAGTGGTGTGGCATTAGAGTGAAAGGCTAGAGATTCTGTGCTCTGTTTGTGTTCACAGAAGTTCCTGGGTATACACTTGACACTTAAATTCCAGATAAACATTCTATTTGAATAGGAATTGAATAAAATATAAATGGATGTACAAAAAATAAGCAAAACTTATCTCAAAGGATACAAATAATGTAATGGTGTCTCTTATCACAATCTCCATGTCCTATGGATACATTCTGTCTACTATCCTGAAAATTAATTCCACTTCAGGAAAGCACAAAGCCTTCTCTACCTGTGACTCCCACATCCTGGGGTCACCATATTTTTCAGCACCATGACTTTTATTTATATATATAAACATATTCATAACAACACAATGGAAAATATTTAATAGTTACAGTATTTTTACAAAGGATCACATGGTCTTAGCTCATATTTATATCTACCTTCATCCACTACCTACTACATATTCTCCTACCTCTCAGGAAGCCTTCAGTTGATCATGGGCCTCTGCTTGGTAGGATGACTGAAAAATTAATTCTTGGAGGATCAAGACAATTAGTATACATGACTGGATTGAATTGCCTTTATTCAGCCATACCATTCTGTACATCCATTAGCAGTCCAGTTTCCCCTTGGTAAGCAGGAAAAAAATCACCCCTGCTAGTACAGTAACTCCCATTTTGCCTGTTGATTCAAATGGAAGGAAGAGACAAAAATGGCCAACTGGCAGTCTTATATTCCAGTTCAATGGAATCACTGTGTGTCCTAGTTGAAACATTTTTCCCTTTGTAGACCTCTAGGTAAGCAGATCATAAGGTCGCTAGGATGGACAAGAAGCAAAGAAATTACTAGTGGATCACACCAGTAATATTGATTGGTGCCATTCCCATTTCCACCCTGTAATCCTGGGCCCAAGAGTCCTGGCTATGGGAGAAATAGTACCATAAAGTACACACTGATATAGAACACATACAACACCCTGAAAAACACTTATCCAGGCCTGCAATGTATCACTGCCCTGCTGATTGAGTCCTTAATAGGCCATTTCCTGTGAGGTGTGTATGCACTTGGCCTTCTAAGCAAAATAAACTACCAGGTATACTTCCTTAGGATCTGCTCACTGGGAGGACTACCCTCCATGACTGTCCTTCAGGGATGTTACAGAATGGTCTTGTAGTGTTGTAGCTGTCCACATTTGGGCCGTATCTTTTCATTGTGCCAAACTTTCTGTAAACAAGGCCCAAATTTTTACTTCTCATAAGAAATTCCTTGAGGAGCCATAGCTGTGGGCTGGGAGAGAGAAAATAAGATGGAAGGAGAGGAGGCTATGGGTATTTGAGCCACTTCTTCAGTAATGTATTTATGCCTTCAGATTTGGATACAGCCTGATCTTGTATAAGCCACTTCCATTTGATGATGGAGTGATACTGTGCATGTCCAACTTAATGGTTTTGAGTCAGACATTTCATGATAGGCAACTCAGTCCTCATGATAATTGGGTAACTCAAAGTTAAGCATTCAGCTCTACTAAGGCCCAGTAGCACATTAAATGTTTTTCAAAAGGAGAATAATTATCTGCAAAGAATGGCAAGCTATGTTCCAATATCCCGTGTCCATACTGTGATTATATTTAAAGTCCTGGAAAAGGTGCCAGATAACATTCTATTTGATACTGACACTTCTAACACCATTGGATAAGATGGATATTTATGGCCCAAGTGACAAAGCAGTCTGCATTGCAGTCTGACCTGTTGCAGATCATCCTTTTTATCCAATCCCCACTCAAAACTAGCAGTTTTTTGGGCTAATCAATAAATGGGTCAGAGGAGCACACCCAAATGAAAAATATGTTGGTTCCAAAATCTTTAGAGATTGACTAGGCATTCTGCTTCATTTTTGGCTGTAAGATTGGGGCAGGTGCAATAGATTAGCTTTCACATGGAAAAGGAATATCTACCCATCCACTAAATTAGAATTTCATTGGTGTGGGACCCAGTCATCCATTTGTTTTTCAAACTATTCTAAAAGTCTTATGTAATAACCAAGTTCTAGTCTAAACGATTAATATATGTGATGCCCAAGACATGGAAAAAAACTCAAATGAGACTTTTAACTCTACCAGACCTCTAATAGTCTAATGTTCTATCCCAGAGAATGTTACATTATCTGTCTACTGTTCTTATTAATACTTCTTATCCATACATTTGCCCTCTCTGTGAGATCCTCACTTAACTAAAATTATCTCTCATGCCACATTAAAATTTCAATAAGAAACATGGTAATTTATATTAAATATTGTAAATTACCATAGGAAATGCTTTCATATTAGTTTATTACATATATATTTATCAAACTTTTGAGTAATTAATGAGGTTAAATTTCCAGTAAGAAAAACTGGATTTCAGATAATTCAAGCTATTGACATATTGCTACATAGATAATATATATCGAATCTAGGACTATGTACTAGTACATAATTATTATATTACTTTTCCAGTCCATTACTATGTGGATTTTCCACTGAGGGTTCATTTTTTAGTAAAACCTTATAAGTAGTCATTTTTATCTTGTGGTTCATTGTTCCAGAAACATTCTCTTGCATAATATGGGGTGGGGGATCTCATCTTGTTTTCTGTTGCAGAAGATATTTATTGTGTTTTCTCCTTGGGATTTCCCTGTGGGCTTAAAATTATTTAGGTAGCATAAGTATCCAAAATCATGATATTTAGAATGTATGGTAATTGAGTGACTAGTTCAATTCCAGAGGTAAAAAGAAAGGTTTTTCTTTTTCTACACAATATTTTATTGTTTGTAAAACTTTTCTCGTGGACTTTCATTACTTTAGGATTTCAGTCTATATGAGAACTGAGCAAATGGTTTTATTTGAGTCTTTCATATTGATCAAGTTTTTTAAAAAAATCATTTTGTCAAATTTTCTAGCCATTATCACCTTAAAGTAAAATCAGCCACACCTATAACCAGTTTAATAGTCCTGAAATATTAGTTAGCAGGAATACCATCAGTCTGGATAAAATGGTTAAACTCCATATATTCTGTACCATGTTTACATTTCCTTAGAATGATGTAAAGAATTTCTGTGCTGGGACAGGATTTGCTAAAATATATGTTCATCTGTAAACCAACTTATTACTCTATACAGACCAGTTTTCAAGAATTGCCAGAAAATTATATTGCTGAGAGTATCAGGAGAATTTAAGTGAAATATACTTTTATTTCACTGGCATGTCCACAAGCAGAATGTGGTAACAAAGATTAATTATTCTGGACACTTAAATTATAGAATTTTGGGATTCCCTGGTTTTATTCTCAAAAGAATGATATCTAATATATATTTACTATTACATGACAAACATAAAGAATACTACACTTTTCCTTTAAGGCACTACATTTCTCAATGATTTGATAAAAAATAATTGATGTTATAAATTCCCGTTGATTTATTTTAGAGAAATAAAATATGGACATGATATTTCAATTTTATGCATCCTTCATGTAATATAAAAATCTTAAATTACTACAAATATTTCAATGCATCTCAGAAATATACATTCTTCAATGACATCATGTACATGGAATTGAATAAGACATGCCTAAAAATTTAGCTCATTATTAGTTGTTTTTTTTTTTTTTTTTTTTTTTTTTGAAATTTTAAATTTCTTTTCCAAGCTCACTCTGTCAATAGGTGCTAACCTGGACATTTTAATCCAAGATTATAGAGGCATTCAATCCACAAAATTGTCTTTACTGACATACCAGTGAAGTGAAAGCTGAAGTTGTAATTTTGCTGAAATTTCTCTAGTGTGTTAGTCAAGATGTATTATATAATGGACTCCTTTAGTAGACTACCTATGGACACATTTTAAAAATTTGCTTGTGGAGCAGATATGGCTCTGTGATTGAGCACCCACCTCCTGCGTGGAAGGTCCCAGTTTCAGTTCACAGTACCTCCTGAAAAAAATAAAAACAAACAACAAGTAAAACAAATGAAAAAAAAAAAAAAACCATTGAGGGAGGCCCATGTAAATTAAATGAATAAATTTAATGAATAAATAAATGTATCATTCATTTGTTGGCAAAATGAGTCTTTTTAAAAAATCTGCAAGTTTAAATATTTGTTTTTGAGTACAAGTTCATCAAATTTCCATATACTGTTCTTATATTAAATTATTTAAAAATTTTCAAACACATTAATTTTGGGATTTTTAAATCCAAAAATGTTATAGTGAGAAGCACAAATCTGAGTACTAGGCCTATATTTGTTTCAATAGGTCTAAAATGCCTTTCCTTAAGGGTTGTAATTATGAAATGTGAGTAAATACATTCATATCACAGATTGCATTAAATTTAAAGAAGCTGAAAGGGCAACAAAGATATCCTGGAGGTAGATGCAACCCTGTTTGCAAACAAAAGCAATGAGTGTCTTTTTTTATTATTATTTTCAGACACTAAACTAAATTAGAAATTATTATAAGTCCTTTTGCTTTTGCTTTCATGAAACAATATAAATTGTCTCAATTTATGCAGAACTTGGAATTTTGCTTCATTATATATTTTTATTCTAGAATTGTCTATCAAATCAGCATATTTTTCTAACCCCACAATTATGAAGCTGTTTATTTCATGCATTAGAAAAATCTCTTACCTAGATCTGTGAAAGCCTTTCTGGGAAAATAAAGACAGGGTATTTTCTTCTCAGTTCAGTAATTTTATGATTTGCACATTATTTCCTTAACATATGAACATCTCAATATGATGAAACCTTAGTGTATTTCATTTTATTAACATAAATCATTTTATGTCAATGAAAGCAGCCTGGCCCAATGCATGGCAAATGCTTTACCTCTTTAATACCTGGAGAGGACAATGACTTAAGAATGGTTCAAAAATCTTGGTTTATGACACAATGAAAGAAATACAAAAGATACCTTTCTGACATTGAGCTCCTAAATGTGTATCCTGGATTTAGTGTTCAATGACTAAGGCTTGCAGTTAATATATAAGTGCCTCTTTAACACTTTCTTTTTTTGCCAAGCATTTTTTTCTTATCAATAAATTGCTCATTTTGGCCCTTGCAGCTTGTTGTACCATTATTATTGTTATTCATATTTTAACTTAATTACAATATATGGTGTTTCTCTTTTCATATGCTCATTATTCTTGTGAAGTCCTTGTATGGACTTTAGAAACATGCTTTGTCAAAGAAACATGACCATTTCATATATATCTTTATTTGTTTATGTAGTCTCTAAAATGACGATGAAATAAATATCACCCAATGATTAATAATAAAATTGTTTATACAAACTATTACTGAAAGAATTAAATCATGAACGTTATAACAAGTTGTATTTGATTTCTGGTATTCTTCCTTATGCCTTCAGAATGTTTCCCATTCAATGAAGTGTGAAAAACCAAAGATAAGGATATGATTGAGTGGACTCTATTTTCACAGGATATTGTCTTGAGAACCTATAAATATAAATGAAATGTCAGGTTTGCCATCCTTTTTGTATACATACAGGATTCAGTTGAAGAATGTAACTGAAATCACTATGTTTATATTAATGGGCTTCATGGGCGATTTTTATTTTTAATTTTTATTTTGAAAGATGCTTTAGATTACATAAATGTTAAATAAAAAATATAGGGGATTCCCATATACTTAACCCCCTCCCCCTCCCACATTTTCCCACATTAACAACATCCTTCACTAGTATGGTACATTTGTTACAGTTGATAAACACATATTGAAACATTGGTACTAACCATGTAATATAGTTTACATAATAGTTTACACTCTGTCCTGCACAATTTTGTAGGTTATGACACAATACATATGTGCTGTATCCATAATTGCAATATCATTCAGGACAACTCCAATGTCCTGAAAATGCCCCTATATTACACCTATTCTTCTCTCTCCCTACCCTCAGAACCTCTGGTGGCCACTGCCTTTATATCAATGATAAAATTTCTTCCATTACTAGAATATAATAAGTCTATAATAGAATAATAATAAGTCTACTTTAGTCCATTGTTCATTTACTAATCTTGAGGATTTGGGGATAGTTATGCCCACTCTGTTTGAGAGGGCGCTTAGGTCTCATGGGGCAGAAGAATAGAAGTATAATGCTTGCACTTGCAGACACACTATGTTCCTTGGGATGGGCATTGTCCATCATCATATCCTTATTAATTGTCTGGGTGTGTCCAATAAACTGGATAGGAAGTTTTACAACTCCAATGATATTCAGGGCTTAACTGGCACATGAACAGACCAAAAATTTAAGTCTCTGAGATATATATTTTAAAAGTATAATACTGTATTAGTCAGCCAAAGGGGTGCTAATGTGGAATACCAAAAATGGATTGGTCTTTATAATGGGTATTTATTTGGGGTAGAAGTCCACAGATACCAGGCCATAAAGCATTAAGTTTCTTCTCTCACCACAGTCCATTGCCACGTGTTATAGCAAGACAGCTGCTGGCGTTTGCCAGGGTTCAGGCTTCTGGGGTTCCTCTCTTCCCAGGGCTGCATTTCTCTATGGGCTTAGCTCCTGTTTCCTCCACAAGGTCAGCTGTAGATGATCAGGCAAATGGCTTGCTTCTCTTCTCCTGGGGCCTTCTTTCCAACATCAAAACTGCTTCTCAAAAAACTGCTACTAAAAAATGTTCTTGCCATGGCTTTTATATTTGATTCCCCACCCACCAAGGGGTGGAGCTCAACACCCTAATCATAACCTAATCATGCCCAAATTAACAGATCAGTTTACAAGCATGATCCAATTATATTTTTGGAATTCATAATTACATCAAGTTGGCCAATGGTTAACAAGTACTAATTACAGGTTCAAATAAGAGGGGCAGAAGAACCATGTGTAGGGAAATTATAGATGAGTCTAACTCTGTCACACTGGGGAACATAAATACCAGAGTAAGTCCACTGTCAAGGTGCCAATTTCTGAGCTTGTCTGTCCAGCTTATAGTGTCTGGATGTCTCCAAAGCCTTTAGGAGCCCCACTGTTTGAGACACTGTTTACTGTGGCAATCGAGGAGATCCTGCTGAGACACACATAAGGGTAACCTCTGGAATGACCTCCCAGTTCACATTAATCTCGTAGCTATAAAAACTCCTTTGTATTTAATATTGCCCCCTTTTGGGCAAGGTATTTTTATGAATTACTAGTTGGTACTTGATAATAATCTCTTGGTGCCAGGGAGCTCATCTCTGGGTGTCATGTCCTAAGTCGGGGGGAAGTTAGTGCATTTATATGCTGAATTTTGCTTAGAGAGAGGCCATATTTGAGCAATAAGGAGGTTCTCACGGGGTGACTCTTAGACAATATATAATACTATGCTAAGTTTCAATTTCACAAAAGGGTTCATAAGTACAATAGCAATCTATCTTTTTAAACTGGTAAGAAATTTGGGACTGGTTCTATTGGTACTTGGGATTTACCAGCTCCACAATCCCATGCACTATTTCCTGAGCGTATTGTCATTCTTGGATGCCTGCTATTCTTCAATTGTCACCCCAAAATGCTAGTCAATTTCCGGGTAGAGAATCACATTTCATTTCTTGGATGTGCAACACAGAAGTTCTTTTTCATCTTTGAGACTACAGAAAGATTTATCTTGGCTTCATTGGTTTATGGATGCTATGTAGCAATCTACAATCCACTCAAGTTTTCAATTAACAGATCTCACCAATTTAAATGTCAATCATCATTGCTTCCTATGTAAATGGCATTTTAATGCATGCTGCATTATAAACAGTGGCCACTTTTAACCCATCTTTCTGTGCAGCCACTGAAATTAGATAGGTGTTTTGCAACATCTCTCTAACCCTTGCTATTTCTTGTTCTGACACTCACATCAAACTAACTTGTATTTCTACTTTGTGGGCTTTATTGAAATAATGCTTATGCTAATTATCCTGATCTCCTATGATTCCATTTTTTGGTCATTCTGAAGATGGATTCTATTGAAGGTGAGTGGAAAACCTCACCTTCATCTAACTGGTTTGGCTCTCATTTAACTGGTTTGACAATTTATCATGGTATAATCCTGTCTATGTATGTGAGGCCAAGTTCCAGCTGTGCTTTGGACCATGATATGAAAGTCTCTCTCTCTATTTTTTTTCACTATTGTGATTCCCAGGTTGAATATCATCAATTTGGTTTAAGGAACAAAAATGTTAAAGAGGCAA
The DNA here is from genome assembly GCA_026826555.1 of Tolypeutes matacus. Classification (NCBI taxonomy): domain Eukaryota; kingdom Metazoa; phylum Chordata; class Mammalia; order Cingulata; family Chlamyphoridae; genus Tolypeutes; species Tolypeutes matacus. The sequence goes on along the minus strand of JAKSZT010054371.1, from coordinate 177,483 downwards.
TGAAAACATGGTTTAAGAGAAATTGGTACATAAAGAAAGTACAATTTTAGCATTGAGTAAACTTAAAGAATTTTTTATTTTTTAATTCATAACTCTATGGTCAAAAACTAGGGAAGAACATATCTTCTTTTTAGTTAGTAGTATTTGCATATCTTAAAATACTTCCAAAGAAAGTATTAATCTATCCTCCAATGAAACATTTTACATTTATAGATAAATTGAGTTCTCTATATGCCTATGATTTTGTTCCAACTTATCCATATTAGTCATTAACTTATATTGATATTGTTAGTCTTTGTGTAATTTGTTTCTCACTTACTACAATTAAGGAAGATATCAAGAGATTACAGCTTTATATAACCACACATGGTTTATAGTAAATCTCCAGCATTCATTATGAAATTGATTTCCCATCTGGAATCCCTGTGAAGGATTCATTAATATCACCTCACTTCTCCAAGTGGCCTTACACTCTCAGATCCATCTGGACATGTGTTTTGCCTTCTCTGGCTCAGTACAATAAATATTTATCTCATTATTTCCTTCCCATGATCTAAGTGGATGAGATCAGTAATAACTACAATGACTATGAGGTTCTATTACATTTTTTTTAAAACATGGACGTTCAGTAACAACTTATTGACAATGGTGAAAATTTGGAAACAACCTTAATCTCACAATAGGATGATGTTAATAAATGTTGGCCCTACATATGGAAAAAAAAGTCCATTGACTAGTTGTCACACTTTGAAGATTCTATTCATCTGAGATTTTTTTCAAAATTCTTATTCTCCTTCTTCTTCAACTGTTTCCCTGTGCTTAAATGGGACAAATAAGTAGAGGTATGGCTTGGGCTGACAATTGAGATATGATGTGATAGGTCTGCTGTTGTCCCCAGTAAGCCCCTCCTCTGCTGACCTCCAGAGTAAAGTGGCACATATCTTTAATGGCTTCTTGAATATCACCTAAAATAGGAACCATTACCACATTAGGAATTGCAAAATAAGCTTCAGTTTTTATAAAGGGAATTATATTGTCTGACTACGTTTGCCTATAATGCTTGCAACAATTATTCTTCTTTTCATTGTCTCTGAAGATAACTGTGTAGCTTTTTGAAGATTATCTCATAATTGATAAGACAAAAAAGCAAAGACCTGTTTACATTCCTCTTTAAATTCATCTTCTTTATCAACATCAACATCACTAAAAATGTTAACCTCATAATTAGTGATTTCCCCCTCTTCTCTTTTACTTCCAAAAACAACATGTGTTGCTGTTCTGGCAAAGATTTTGTTTTCCCTTTGTATTTAACTTCATAAAATTTCTGAAATAATGATATAAGTTCTTTATAGCTTTTTTCCACTTGCTTTTTTTTTTTTGTGGTTTAAAACCTCTGCCCATATTTTACATATATCTCATTGAAGTTCAACAAATCTTCTACTCTGGTGGCACCACTTTCAGGCAGGGAAATTAACACCATTTTGGCCATCTCTTTAGAACTGCATCAATAGGAATTTCCTACAAATCACTGACCTCCTTTAAAAATTCATTGAACATATCCAAAACTAAACCAACCTCTTGAAAGAAGCTTTCCAATGTTAAAGACAGCCATGTTAATACTGTTAGTCCTTGTCACAACACAGATTCTACCTTTTTAGTTTTAGGGGTTATCAAGTTAACAAACACAGAAGAAACTTCCTGACATAGTTCATCATAATACTGCAGCAAGACCCTGCAAACATAGTTTGTCTGTTTTCAATTTACTTTCCAGTTTTAGCAAACTCTTCACCTGTTCTGGCATAGCCAGCTTCATTTTTATAATGCACTTAGTTTCCCTAACAACTTCCATACTTTTGGGATCAAAATTAACCAGCAACTTTTTTCATTCTGGGAGTTGCACAAAAAAGTGTGGCTTGTAATGCATACTGTAACTGTGAAATCTCTCTGACCCAAGCTGTGTGAAAGACCACCTCAAATTCCACCAGCACATAGGAAATTTTGTTATGCTGACAAAAGATGAATTTACTTTCCAAACTTGACACAATTTCTGAGTTTTAAAGAAGTAGTTCATGGGCTCACTTTTCCAGCAATATAGTTTCCTCACCCAAAGTTTTTTTTTCCTGTGATAGGAGGCATATTGTGAGCAAGAGGGTGATCATCATTTTGAGAATGATAAAGCTTCTTTGTAGCTTCAAGTTCAGCCACATAACACTGAAGAATACACTCAATTGTATGGTGCATTTCTAATTGAAGACAGGGAATGTTTAACTCTGAAATCTTTGAAGCAGTTAAAGAGTGTGCTGAGAAGATAAAATTTTTCCAAAAGTACTGTTTATAAAAGCCTGTATCTGTATCTCTAAACCATTGATTTTTAAAAAAACAATTTATTGAAGTATATCATTCATACATGAACATACATAAGCTATAATTGTTCAGTAAACATCATGAACTTACAAAACAAATGTACATAACATCATACAGGGCTCCCACACATCATCCCCCCACACACACAAACAACCTGCATTGTTGTGAAACATTTGTTAATGAATCATGAAAGAGCATTGTCAAAGTATTACTACTAACTATAGTCCGTATCTACCTCCCCTGTACATTTTTTTCAGGATTTATTTATTTATTGACTTTTATCCATTTTTATCCCCCACCCACCCCGTTTTTGCTGCTTCCATGTCCATCCACTGGGCAGCTCTTTGTGTCTGCTTCCCACCCTCTCCTATCATCCCTCTCCTTCTATCTTCACTGGAATTCAAACCTTAGAACTTCCGATGTGGAAGAGAGGTGTCCTACTGCCTGTGTCACCTAAGCTCCTGATTTTTCAGTGCATCCTGTCTTGGCACTCTCTCATGTCACTCTCCTGTTACATCATCATCTTGCTGCATGGCTCATGGAGCCCTGTGGCTCACCCGCACATGGGGCCTGGCAGCTCACCCAGGGTATGGTAGCCCATACGCATTCTATTTTTTTTCTTTTTTTATTTTTACTGGGTTGGTCCCGGGGATGGAACCCAGGTCCCTTGATAAGGGATACAGAAGACCAACCACCAAAGCCACATCCGTCCCCCTGCTATAATCTCTTAGGGTTGACCAAAGATACCCAAGTTACAGTCTTTTCCCATACAGCATGATCATATAATAAATCAGGCTTAGTTCATCACCAGCATTGTAAAATCCTGACCTAGGGAGAAAAACTAGATCTGGGGACACATGCATGGTTGCTAATATAGTAAATGTTTAGCCTTCCCTGATTATCACAAAATCAGAACAGCAAGAATATTCACATTAAACCATTGATTTTTGAAATGAAGTCTAAGAAATCTGCTTCAAATTCTGTCCTTCATGGATCCAGAATATCATACTGCTTTTTTCTTAACACATTGATGTATATGATACATTTTATTGCCATAATATCTATTCCCTCTAAGGAATTACTCAAGGCGGAATATGTTTGCACAATAGTTTTAATTTCTGTAATCTTCTACAGTCTTTTACAGAAAGCTTCAAATTTTCCAAATATATCCTTTTCTGAAACCTCATATGACATTTTCCCTGAGGATTCTAAAATCTGTTTCCTTGTTTTGTGAAAAGATATCTGATATTCTCTGAAGGAAAAAATTCAATCCTGAATTTTCTTTAGTAAAACTGGTGTTTTCTGATCCCACACATGGTTCATTCCTCCATTAGTAATATATGCTTTACATGCTGTCACAATATGATTTGTTACCCTGAAAAATAGTGAGGGCATTCTCTTTGAGATATTATATAACCTTGACAAACTGTGAATATTTTGGATGGCATTAACTAAATTTTTAATTCCATGTGTCATGGAAGCCAGATCCTAGTTACAGAGAGGCTGGCATACTTTTTCCAGAGTGTATGAATATCTGACATTATCTTTTGATTCATTTGCTAAATCAGTGTTTCTTGCATCCACATCATGCCTCACTGCATTGAGTAATAAAGTTGACTTGTTGAACCACATGTGTTTTAGTGGTCTTTGATTAAAGAGAAAGAGTTCTGACAAATACTAACTTAAAATGTCTAATTGAGAGGAAAAACAACACATACATATATGTAGGAACTTTTAACTGTGAAAGATACTATAAAGTAGTGCTCAGTGAAAGGCTAGAAATACAATTTTAAAAAGCACATAGAGAAATACAATATGAGAAACAAAACAATATATCAGTAAAGTCATTACAGCTGAAAAATAGAATGTAATGAAGTGAATATAAATCATTCTATCATAAAGTTAAAGAAAAGAGTGGGAAAAATATTACCCAAGAGCAATGGGACAATATCAAATAGTTTAATATACATGTAGTTAGAATTCAGCAACAAGAATAGAGAGGGATGGACTTGAAACAATATTTAAGGACAAAGTGCCCAAGACTTTTCCAAAACTAAGGAAAGTCATCAAATCACAGAGCCATGAATGTCAGCAAATCTTCAGGGAAAATAAATAAAAAACTAAATCAGCTGACTATGAAACATATTGAGACTCATCAGATTCACTGCTGAAAAACAAACATAAGTTTATAATTATGGAGGAAGTCAGAGGAAAATACATTTCACGAAGAGAAGAAAAATCATAAATATTATAAGGATTTGTCATCAATAATGATACAATCTAGAAAATACTGCAAGATAAAAATATTCCAGGGTTAAATACCCACCAAAAGCAATTTTCAAATATAAAAAAAAATTAAAGACTTCTTGGGAAAACTGACACATAAACACATACAGAGAGAAAAATATATATTTACATTTTTGTCAGCAGACTTGTGCTTTAAAAATATACAGGCAGCAATAAGATAATAGAAAGTTCATTCTATATATAGACATAAATGATGCTAAAATGTAAAAGTGAAGGAAAATATATCAACTATTTGATTTTTAAAATTTTAATTTCTTAAAAATAATTGCCTAAGCAAATCTAGATTGATGCATCGTTGGGTTTAAGTCACATGTAACAGTAAAATTCATGAGAAAAATAACAAAATGGGGAAGAAGATTGATCTCTTCTATTATACAATTCTAATTTTTAGGTCATGTGGTATATTATTATAGGTAGACTATGATAAATTAAACGGGAACATGAAAATCCTTAAGACAACCACTAAGAAGACAGAAAACAAAAATTATAAGCTTAAGGGATTATAGTAAGGGTATCAATACAGTCACAAACAAATATTAAAAGGATCTAAGAAAATGTTATAAGCAAGTTTTAGATGGTAAATTTGGTAACTTAGAGGAAATGTACAATTTTTAAAAGTTTACATCAAAAGAAAAGTATAACCTGCTTAGTCCTGTGTCCCTTAAAGAAAATGAAATTTTCCTTGGAAACCATCTAAATGACAAAATATCTTAAATCATTTTCCAAATGTAAAAATCTCACCTTTCCTTTGGATTTGAATGTGGACAGAATGCTCTTTGAAACCTCTTCAACCTTGCACTAGAGGATATCTTGGGAAATGAAGAGCAACAATTAAAGAACCGTGGGACCCAGAGTTACCTCAAGGAAAGAGACACCCACAAAGCCTAGTCAGCTAAAATCTACACTGTTACACCCCAAAATGATACTTTCCCTTCTCTTTCTGAATCCCTTTCTTACACCAACCAGCTTGTATTGCCTAAACAATACAAGTCCAGTTCCCAACCCAATAACATCACATGCTAAATCACTCTTTCTTTTCAAGAGTTCTTCCTTTCTGCAAATTGGACTCTACATGTATGTTTGAGAACATTTAGCAACTATTTCCAAAATTACACTGTCTTACATTAGCACCTCTAGTGAGGTCTGCAAGTAACATATCTTTCTAAAAAAAGCAAGTATTTTTAAAATCCTTAAAAATATAATACAGTAATTTATTATATGTTTTCAGCTTTCCTGGTTGTAGTATAACTTTGTAGGAAAAAAAAGTCAAATGATAAATTGGTGATTAAGAATGTGGTCTCTAAAGTTAGACTGTTTGGATTCTAATTTGAGCTTTTACTTAAACCTGTTGTCTGACCATATAAAAGCTATGAAACCTCTTTGTACCCCAGTTTTATCATGTACAAAATTCAGCCATTCAAATGCCCTTATTGAGGCAAATCTTCTGGGTACTGGGTATACAGCATTGAGCATAAGAGGCAAAATTCTTATGCTCATAGAGCTTTCAATGTAGAGTGAAACAGAGAAGAAACAAAAGTCATAAGCAAAATATATATGAAAGGGGTAACTGCTATGGAAAACAAATGCAGCATTGATGAATGTTGGGGCAAGTGTGAATTTAAATAGGGTATATGTGATAGTTATAAGAAGAAAAGGATCAAGAAAGACCATGTAGTTACCTGGGGGGAGGGAATTTCATGAAGAAGATAAATTGGAAATGTTCCAAGCAGCATCAGATAGAATGTGAATAGAGAAGTTTGAAGAGGTCACTGTGGCCATGCCAAAGTGAGTGTGATAGATGCAATTATAAATGATGATTTCATAGAAGAAAGAAGTAAGAGCATGATCATGTTGGACCTGTAGGCTCTTGTAAATTTTTTTTATTTTTCCTCTTAATGTGATGGGAAGTTTTGTAGGTTTTGTGAAGTAAGGGACATAGAACAACTTATGATTTAATAATATCATTCTGACCTCTATATTGAGATTAGACTCAAGGCAGAACAGAGTGAGACAATCTAGAAGGCTGTGACAATAAATGAAAGACTGAGATGATGGTTCTTTTGGCCAGAGTTCTAGCAGAAGAGATGATGAGAGATAGTCACACTCCAAATTATTCAGCACAAAGAATCAATATAGTATGCTGATAGACACTATGCAAGATGTGTGACATAGAGAAAATTCCTGAATGAATCTTAAATATTTGCCTGAACAAGTAGGAGAATACTTTTCCATTACCTGAGATTAAATTTTAGATATTGTAAGCATCTACCTGAGAGTACTCTTGTGGAAATAGATTGTGCTAATTATATATTTACAGCCCTTTGAATACTGTCTGACACCCAGTAGATGCTCAGTAAATATCATCTATTTTTACCATTATTATATAACGTCAATCATTTTCAAACAAAAACTTTTGTCCTATTTGTCATGCTCTGCTCCAGTCTTATTTTCTTTATCATTTTAAAGAAGTTCAACCTTTATAATACACAGAAATTTTATATACCACTATGAACCAAAGGATTGAGAGTTATAAAATAATTTCGGCCACATTTTACATACAACATGATATGCACTGATATAAATAGGTCAAATAGAGTGACAGTGTAAAGTGTCTAGTGTGGTCACATTACCCAGTGTTTATATTACATTTATTTAATAGCACCTTAAATTCTTTATAGAATATATTATAAGAGGACAAGGTAGTCTAAATTTAATTAAAACATTAGCAATCCTGAACTTACCACTCTGAAAAATTAGAGAATCTGTTCACCACCGCTGTCCAACAAACCAACAGGATATATTTTCTAAATCATAGATATGTAAACAAATGAAAACAAGGCTAGCACAGCTCATAAAAAAAAAACCATAAAATATAAAGAGCCTATAAATATAAGAAAAGATGTAATGATATACAAGATTGGACATTAGATAAGAGTATATTATTTAAAAAATAAAAAAATTATTTTATGAAATAAGAATTCTATACAGATTTAAGTACAAAATTAAATCTTAATACAGTAATTTATATCATTAGTATGATAAGTTAAAGATTTTATTTAAATTAAGAATGAAAATAAAGTTAATGGACATCTTAATTATTTGAATAAATTAATAAACCATGATTAACTTGTTAGAATTTGCTAAAATTTTAATCTTAAAATCATTTAAACTTTATTATTTCAATATCATTTAAGAAAATGAACAAATATTTTACAAAGAAAACCTCAATATAAATTAAAAGAATATAAATCACTTGAAGGGGAAAATATATTTAATAACCACTGATTGTGTTTAAATATAAATAATCATATATAGGAAAATTAAGAAAACATTCTTTCTTAAATACACATTGAATAGCAGAGAAAATGAAAATTGCAATTACAGATTATGCAGATATATTTGTAAAAAGAAATATTAGAAAGCTACCTGGATAAAAGTTATGGGATGTTACAAAATTTGGTTTCATTTTCAACCCTTAGCATTACAACTTTTCTGTGTTAAAATTCTTAAAATAAATGAACACAAAATCTAACTCAAAAACGTATATCTTTCTAGAGATCATGAACTTACAGAAACCAAGAAACAGGCAATTATAGATTTTTTAATCATACCAAATTTGTACCAAGAAATAGTAAATTATTAATTGATGCATCACAGAATGGCAGGGATTTCAGATGGTCAACAGATAGACGCTCAAGAGGTATAGCTACATGCATATATATAGCCTCTTGAATTTACAAATCATCAGTGCTTAAAGTATTGGAAGATGAGATTTTTTATTTTGCTCATTTACCAAAAACATATTCATCTCCCAAGTTGAAATGAAAAAGAATTACCAAAATATTTAGTGATGAGTGGAAAACAAAAGCTGCAAAAAATAAACAGAAAATGACAAAAAATTATATATTTATATCTATATCTATATATCTAATGTATAAACATATGAATAGTCTAGAAGACTATTAACTAAACTCTTTAAACTTAACATATTTCTTCAACAACTTCATCCTATTGCAATATTTTACATTGCTCTACCACACAATATTGAATTTCTCTTGGTCCTTGTTAGCTGTTTGTTTATGAAAAAGATTAGGTAGAAATATTTATAAAACACCAGCAAACAAAACAAAAAGCTACTGTGTATTCAAAATTTTACAAGAATACAAGCATTCTGATGATCCTGGTCAAAATCTATTAGTACTGCATTAAATAATTTCTATTCGTCTTCTTATTTAGCCTTTAATGTAACTCTGTGGATGAAGAGATTTTTTGCTTGTACAGTTGAGGAGACTAGAATTAAACTTTCATTGGACTTACTAAGGACTATGCAGCTAAAAAGCAGACATATCTACAAACTAAACTCTGGATTTCTCAGTCCAAATCAGCACACTTTAAGACCTGTTGTATATTTTTTTCTACAGAATAAGGTAATTGGGTCAGTGTTCTTCATAACAAAATTCTCTGAAATTGGAATATGCATGAGGATTTCTATGATACAGTTTGAAGGATAACACTACATTTTTGTTGCTGTATTTGCACATTAGTTGCCTTTAAAAACACATACAGGGAGCAGATGTAGCTCAGGGTTGAGAGTGCCTGCTTCCCATGTTCAAGATACTGGGTTCAGAAAAAAACAACATATATTTAAGACAAAAGTCTAAAACATATTTGATGGCTTCCAATTAGTATGTGGATTTCTAAAATCAAATTCTTGGAAATGTTTCAGATCACTTGTCATCAAACAGAGGATGGCTCCACAGAAATTCAACTAATTAAAACATGCTACTGGATTTAGAGAATAAATATCCAAAAAGGAAAGAAAGAAAAGATGCAGTTAAATTTCAACATCATGGCCATTTCAATTTCCTGGAGCTCTCTCTCTTCTGCATGACTCTATTGAAAGCATTTTTCACCTCTTTGTTCCTAAGACTATAAATGAGAGGACTCAGCATGGGGATCATCATAGTATAAAACACAAAAACCACTTGATCCTTTCCCAAGGAGTAGGAGTTCTTTGGTTTTAAATAAGTAAAAATCACGGTACTGTAAATTATAGTGACCCCGAAGAGGTGGGAGCCACAAGTAGAGAAGGCTTTGTGCTTTCCTGAAGAGGAATTAAGTTTCAAGATAGTAAATAGAATGGATATGTATGACACAGAGATTGTGATAAGAGACACTACTACATTTAAACTAGCAAAAATGAGTATCCTGATTTCAGTGTCATGAGTGTCAGTGCAGGACAGGGCTAAAATTGGCATTAAACCACAGAAAAACTGATAGATTACATTGGAGTTGCAGAAATGCAAACTGTTCATGTAAAGAACAATAACTAATAATTCAGTAAAGCCAGTCATTTAGGACCCAGTGATGAAGGCACTGCAGAGTCTAGTGGACATAACAGTAGGGTATTGAAGAGGATTAGAGATAGAGATAGCCACATAGCAGCCATAGGCCATTGAAAAGAGAAAGAAAACTTCAGCGACAACCAAGAAGACAAAAAAATATATCTAGGTGAAGCAGTCCATGAATGATATAGACTTGTTGGAATTCAGTAAGTTCTCTAAGATTTTAGGTGTGATGACCATTTGAGTAACAGATGTCAAGGAATGACTGATGTCTGAGGAAAAAATACACGGGGGTGTGAAGCTGGAGATTCAGATGAATTATCAGTATCATCCCTGCATTCCTCAGCACAGTAATCAGATATATCAGGAGAAATAATATAAAGCACATCTGCTGGATCACTCCAGAGTCTGTCAATCCCATCAGGATGAAGTCAGGCACATTTGTATTGTTCCTACTTCCCATAGAATTCAAGTGTTGTAAACTGTGAGAAATCAATGTGATAATTAGCATGAATGACTTCATAACATATTGTGTTTATACAAAAGATCTGGCCATTTTTCTAAAAAATAAATTAAGTAAGTTATTCTGGAAATTCATAACAAAGAATAGTTTGCCAAATTTGAATGAAAAAATGTTAGTTTGACTTCCAAATATAAATTTGGTATAAAACAACCTTTAGGTTTTGTATGGTGGAAATTTATATATGTTACATAATAGAATGAATAAAACAGTGTTATAAATACTTCCCTTCTTTAAAACTTTTTTCCAGATTAAAATATTATACAATAGTTATTACTATTGTACACATTTTTCTGCTGAGAAAAGGGCCCAGGAAGTTAAATAACTGATCCAGAGTCACAACCATTAGGTATTGTTGATTCTGTGATTCCACCTAGATTGATGGAATCCAGAGGTCATGCTCATAATACAGTATTACTACTAATATTTAATATCAGAAAAACAAAAGAGCTATTTATATAATATACAACAACAGTTTTAATGTGTCATTTACTGTTCTTTTGTATCCATTGTTATGTAATACAAATGACAGATCAGAAATTAAATCCATAGGCCTATTTATATTATAGACCACACATTACTATTAATTTCCCAAAGGCAGATTATATAATCAAATTTCTTCCAACAATTATGCTCTCAATAAATGTTCATGGCTTAATGACTCAGATTCCATCAGTTCTATATTTCCATTTCTACAAATGCTAGCATTATTTAGGAAAGACCTACATGATAGGTTCATGTATCCGCTTACTCTTCTAATAATATTCCCAAGTTCTGAGATAATCTAAAAAGCTCTGACTTTGAGATTAGTAATTACCATGAGTCAAAGTGGGTGAAAAAGTTCTTTCAGGATTATATGTCTAGAAATTTGTCAACTTCAACATTTTCTCCCAAATAAAATGGGTAAACCATATCAGAGCCTGAAATTTGTGAGATACAAAATTTGTTTCCTTTGATATAATTTATGCTAAATAATTTATACATGTATTTTTATTTTAGTTTTCTTTTAGGTAAAATAAATAATGTAATAATTTTGTTCAGGTCCTGGTAAAATAGAAATTTCTTCTGGAATGTATGCCTCACAAGTATACCAGGGAGCTACTGTGAATAGAAGCAGAGCAGAATATCCCTTGCCTTTCACCTTGATGATGCCAGGGAACCTCTTATATTAAGATTGCGGATAATGAAATATGTGGTCATCCCTGGGACCAATTTCTAATGAAGATTGCTTGGCATGATGCCAAGGATAAAGGTTCAAGGACATATGTATCCATATTAGGTTAGTAACAGACAGTTGCTTTCCTCTTAGAGCCAAATAATGATGAGAAGCATAATTTTGGTATTATTTGTGATGCTCTACTTTATGACTGTGTAAAAGAATAGATATTCCTAAAAAAATATTTAATTGCTCTCTGGCTGAAAGGGCAGATCATTAACCACCAAGGATGGAATAGCACATTTTTTCCAATGAAACTTTATTTATATTTAAAAGTATGACACTATTATAGCAGTAAACATTGCTTATTATGAAAATAATATTATAAAGACAAATTCAAAGCAGAAAAGGAAAATCATTCATAAGCGTTTTTATTCTACAGATGTATGTTCTTCCAAGTATTTTCCTTTGTATATATAAGGATTATTTATATATATTTATATGTTTATATAATTTTATCAAACAGAATTTTCAGTAATATCCTTATTTTATTATTAAATATTTACAATACACCTTGACCTCTGTCACAACTGAATTTTGTAAAACCCACAATTTCATGTATTTTACTTTGGTGCAGTATATCTAACTTCTTGGAATGAGTGTGCATCAGGTGATTAATGGGTGTCTTTGAGGAAATCAGTGGTTTTTCTCTAGTCAGGCTTGGGAATTTTAACTAATTCATTAACACATTAGATGTCATGTATTTGGCTACAGCAATGTTTGTGCAATTTGTTTTATTAGTTTAGTCCAATGGCTTTTATTATATTAAAAGAAACATGATAGAAGAATGTAAAATAAGTGCTGAGATGAGTGAAGACTTTATAATTATATTGATGACCAAAAGCTTACTTTCTATAACTTCATTCATATACAACCAAGTGAAATTAACTAACATGAATTTTTTATTAATTTTGGATAATGACTCTATTTTCACATATATTTAGAAGAACATCATATAAGAAACACTGTTTTTCCAGCAGAATTTCAGAAGAGAATTTAATGGTATGACTCAAGAAATCACAAAATGATTTATTATATATTTGATAACATTTTGAATGAACAATTCTTCAATTCATCAAAAATTCAATGATTCTGAGATAACCATATTAGATGTTTAAAATGCCAGCATCAATTTATTTCATAGTAGTTTACTTTGATGTTTAAGATGTTCTTTGTAATATCCACCAGAATAGGGTTTGCTTATTCTTTACAAAATCTCCATGAGGAAGTTTTTCTTCCCAACATTGAAATAAGGTTTCTATAGGTTTTAACTGTACTACAATGCAGGTAATAGGCAAGGAAAGATAAATTTTAGAAAAATTTTATAAGGAAAGTTTTGGTTAATCATTATTGTTAGGATTCCAGTAAACATATCTAAAAGTTAAATACATACATATAGCAGAAGATTAGGAGTAAGAAACAGAAAGAAAACATGTCTTATTTGCCCTACATTTCAACAAAATTAAAATTTTATTCCTATTAATTATTCAATAACATTTTTTAAAAATTCTATTCCTTCTCTAAACTCTCTCAATCTTTACATGTTTTGAAACTCTGTTTGGAATTTTATACTTTTTTTAAAAAAATTGGCTCTTGTTTTTTTCATACTGTCTTGCATAACTCTGGAATACAGAGGTGTGTTTTATCTAATAGCATTACACTGCACAGTTTTATTAATATTTATATGTTTATATTTACTGGTATAACTTTTTATAACCTCAATATTGATCTATTTCTTTTCTTAATTTTTTTCTTTATTTTGTGTGTTGTAGATTTACAGAACAATTATATATAAAATAAAGGATTAGTATACATGATTCCATCTTCCAAAACTTGCATTGCTCTGAAATATTTGTTGCATTTGATAATGGCACATTTTTATAATTACACTATTAACTAAAGTTCATGATTTATCTTAGGGTTCACTGTATAGTGGAGTTTCACAGACTTTTTTTTTTTTTTTTTTAGTTTTCTTCTGTTGCCATATATACAATTTTACATTTCCCTTTACAATTACACATTTAGATACATGTCAGTATTGTTAATTGAGTTCACAATATTGTGCTACCATTATCATCATCTATCAGCAAAACATTTCTATCATTATAAATAGGAACTCTGTACATTTTCAATCTTAACTTCCCATTTTCCATCCTCCTTTTTATTACCCTATGTTCTAGATACTTACTCTATGAGTTTCCTTATTTTGTTTCAAATCAGTGAGTTCATACAATATTTGTCTTATAGTTTCTGACTCATTTCACTCAACCTGATGTCTTCAAGTTTCATCCATGTTGCATTATGTATCAAGACTTCATTCCCTTCACAACTTAATAATATTTCATTATATTGTAATTATAAACCATATTTTATTCACCCATTCATCGATTGATGGACACTGCCCTTGTTTACATCTTTTGAGTGTGAATAATGATGCTATGAACATCGATGTGCAAATATCTGTTTGAATCCCTACTTTCAATTCTTTTGGGTATATCTATTATTTGTATTGCTTAGAAATATGGTAGTTCTAGGGAAGCAGCTGTGGCTCAATCAGTAGGGCTTCTGTTTACCATATGGGAGGCCCTGGGTTCGGTTCCCGGGGCCTCCTGGTGAGGGCAGGCCCGCCCGCACGGCGTGGTTGGCTGACCCAGCGAGCACAAGCAGCAAGGGGGGGATAAATGAATAAATAAATAAAATCTTAAAAAAAAAAAAAAGAAAGAAATACGGTAGTTCTATACTTAGCTTTAGGAGGAATCACCAAATTGTCTTCTACAGAACAGATCTACCATTTTACACTGACACCAGCAAAGAATGAGGGATACTATTTCTCCATATCCTCTCCAACACTTGCCAATTTCTGCTTTATCTTTTTAATAACAGACACTTAATGAGTGTAAAATGGGACCTCATTGTGGTTTTGATTTGCATTTCCCTACTGGCCAATGATGTTAAGCATCTTTTCATGTGCTTTCTGACAATTTGTATTTTTGTATATCTTTTTTGAGATTTTTTTTGGGGGTAGTTCAATATTTTATTGTTTATAGTGTGGGTCTCCACCCACTGATACAACATACTATGACAAAGTGAACACATTGACACTCCATAAGAGACTGCCCTGGTGCACACTATCTTGTATATCCCCCACAGCTGACACCCTACACCAGTAACCCTCCGCTGCCTTAGTTGCCAAAAGAATATTTCCAACATTATATGTTTAACCACAGACCCACAAATCCACAGAAATCATCTGCTCTTTCCCTCAACCCTCCCCGTAGGCCATTTTATTCAAGGTTTTTGCCCATTTTTTAATTGGTTTGTTTGTTGCTAAGTTGGTTTATATATTCTGGATATTAAACTTCCTTTGATACACGGTTTCCAAATATTTCTTCAGTTTTTGTTGATTGTCATATTGTTTTCATGATAAAGTATATTGAGGTACAAAAGTTTTTTTATTTTTTTTATTTTGATGATTTTACATTTATATATGTTTTTTCTTTTGTTGCTTGTGCTATGGGTGTAAAGTCTAAGAAATCATTGCCTAGAACAGAAAAGTGCTGCACATCATCCAGGAGGGAGAAGGACAGGGAGACAAAAAGACCAAGGGAAAACCATGAATTGCTCACCCCTGTGGCTGGGAATAGACCCTACCCTCAAGGCAAATAGCCTTGGTAAAACCCCTGGCTCACTGCAGACAACTGAATGGGATAGAATTTTCCCTGGGAAGAGGGGTCTGGTAGACGGTGGAGAGTGGTTGCTTTTCAGTGAGTTTGGCCAGCTGAGCCCCTTTTAAATCTCAGAAAAGTCTCCAACCAGCATTGAAGTGGCCCCAGGGAGAGGAGAGGGGAGACCTGATCAGGCAACAGTCACACCCAGCCACCCTGGGGGAGAGAACAACTAGGTCAGTGAGGAGGCAGAGACAAGACCCTAACCAGCATGGCTCTGGCAAACTGTTAGAAGCCCAGCTCACCTGAGAAAACCAGGGCAGGTAGAGCCAGATAAGCTTTCAGAAGCCTACTTCACCTGTGGATTGGGTTTTGCTCAGTGTAGGAATTCCTGCCTTGTGTAGAATGAGGTCCCTGTTTTGATTTCCAGTACCTCTTAAGAGAAGGGATCCAGAGAGTGATTCACTGAGTTATCAGACACCCAGCCTGCACCTTATGATAGAGAACATATAGATTGAATTTTTGTTTCTTTGTTTTAGTTTTATATATGTGTGTGTGTGTGTGTGTGTAATTATTTTTTTACCAGTTCTTTTTTTTCTTTATTTTATTCTCTAAAACTAGGTACTTCACCTGTGGAGGTGAACCTGCAGGGTAATAGCATCAGCAGACTGAAAATCTCCCAGGAGTCTAAGAAGGGAAGCTTTTATTCCTGGGGTGTATTTTGTTGTTGCTATTATTTTGTTTCTTGTTTGTTTTTTCCCTTTCTTTGTTTCCTTTCTTTCTTTTATTTATTTTTTCTACCTACTTTAATTCATTTCTTTCCTTCATTTCTCCATCTTGTCTTCTGTTACTTTTCTTTCATTCCACCTTTTCTTGTTTGGTCTTCAGTTTCTCTCTCTCTCTTTCTTCCCTTCTCATCTTTCTGACTTTTTAATTCATTCTATTTTCCTCTCTATTTTGTTTCTTGTTTCATAATTTCTATACCAACTTTTCTATTCTTATTCCATTGTGTTTTTTATGCTTTTGTTACTCATATTTTTCATTTTCTTAGCTCTTGTATGGTTTCCATGCTACCTTTGTTATTATTATTATTACTATTATTCTTTTTCTCTTCTTATTTCTTTCCTTTTCTCTAGTCCTGATTTTTTTTTCAAGGGAACACTGAGAACTGCATGTATGTAGAATAAGGGTAACTGATTGTCAAAAAGAAACTTACCACAGGAAAAAAGCAACAAAATTAAAACCTAGAGTTGAAACAGAAGCTAACCAACTGAATAAGCCTATCAAGATAAACAGATGCCTAGAAACCTATAAAAAATTAGAAGCCATAATTTAAAAATAGGAAGACATGGCCCAGTCTAATGAGCAAACAAACAAACAAACAAACAAAACAGGAGGAGATGCATAACATGGAACAATTAATCAAGGATGTCCAAAAAAATCTCATGAATCAACTTAATGAATGAAGAAGAATAAAAGATATTAAGATGACATTGGGGGAGCATATAGAAGAAATTGTAAACATACATTAAAAGATATGGGATCTGATTGTGATAAATGGCACAATGCAAGAAATGAAAATACACTAGAAGCAAATAACAGCAGATTTGAAGAGGCAGAGGAAATAATCAGTGATGTAAAAGACATAACATCCTAATTCAGATCTATAAAACAGACAAATAACAAGATAGAAAAAAATTTCCAGCAGGGACTCATGGATTTGAATGACAACATTAAACACAAACATATGCATTATAAGAATCCCAGAGGGAGAAGAAAATGGAAAGGGGGAAGAAGGAGTGTTGAAATAATGGCTGAAAATTTCCCAACTCTTTTGAGGGACATGGATGTACATATCCAGGAAGAAGAGTGCACCCTAAACAGTGTAAATCCTAACAGGCCTACCCTCAAAACATACTTATCAAATAGTCAAATGCTCAGACCAAAGAGAGAATACTGAAAGCAGCAAGAGAAAATAGATCCATGACATACAAAGGAAGCTTGGTAAGATAAAGTGCTGATTTCTCATCTGAAACCATGGAGGCAAGAAGGCAGTGGTATGACATATTTAAAGAGCTAAAAGCAAAAGAATCTCAGCCAAGAATTCTGTATTCTGCAAAGCTGACTACCAAAATGAGGCAGAGTTCAAAATATTCACAGATAAACAGAAAGTAAGAGAGTTCGTCATGAATATATGCGTTCTTCAAGAAATACTAAAGGGAGTTCTGCAGTTTGAAAGGAAAAAACAGCAAAGAAAGTGTTGGAAGAGAGTGTAGGAAGGAAGAATATAGGTAAGAATAACTAAAAAGGTAAAAAGGGAAATGAAAACAACATGTGACATATACAAAACTAAAGAAAATATGGCTAATGTAAGTAATTCCTTGACAGCAAAAACATTGAATGTTAATGGAATAAACTGTCCAATAAAGAGACAGAGATTGGCAGAATGGATAAGGAAATATGACCCACTATATGCTGTCTACAAGAAACCCACCTTAGACCCAGGGATGCAAGGAGGCTGAAAGTGAATGGTTGGAAAACAATTTTACATGCAAACAATAACCAAAAAAGGGCAGAAGTACCTATACTATTATCAGATGAAGTAGGCTTTAAATGCGAAATCATTGTAAGAGACAAAGGCAGACACTATATCTTAATAAAAGTGGTAATCTATCAAGAAGAAAGAACAATCATGAACATTTATATACTTAACCAGGTCGCATCAAAATTTGTGAGGCAGGGGTTGGATGTGGCTCAACTGGTTTGGCGTCCATCTCCCATATGGAGAGACCCGGGTTCGATCCCCGGGACCTCCTGGTAAAAAAAAAAAAAAAAAAAAATTGTGAGGCAAACACTGGGAAAACTAAGGTGAGAAATATATGCCTCTACAATTATAGTGGGGGAATTTAATACACTATTATCACCACTAGACAGAAAGTTTCAATAGAAGTTCAATAAAGAATCAGAGACCTTTAATAATACATTAAGGGATCTAGAACTAATAGACATATACAGAACATTACACCCCAATACATTGGGATACACATTATTCTCGAGTACATGTGCATCATTATCTAGGATAGACCACATGCTAGGTCAAAGAACATGTCTCAACAAATTCAGAAAGATTGAAATTATACAAAGTAATTTCTCTGACCACAATGAAATGAAACTGGAAATCAGTAAGGGACAGAGAACTAGATTAGGTACAAAGATATGGAAGTTAAACAACACACACATAGACAATCAATGGGTCAAGGAGAAAATCACAAAAGAAATCAGTAACTACATTGAAACTAATGAAAATAACAACACAATGAATCAAAACCTAAGGGATTCTCCTAAACCTGTAGGGAGAGAGAAATTATAGCCATAAATGCTTCTATTAAAAAAGAGGAGAAAGCTAAAATCAAAGACCTAACTGTACACTTGGAGGAATTGGAAAAAAAAACAACAAACTAACCCCAAAGGAACTAGAAAGAAGAAAATAGCAAAGATGAGAGTAGAGCTAAGTGAAATTGGAAATAAGAAAAAACTAGAAAAAATTAACAAAACCAAATGCTGGTTCTTTGAAAAGTTTAATAAAATCAACAAACTCTTAGCTAGACTAACAAAGAAAAAAAGAGTGAAGATGCAAAAACATAAAATGAGAAACAAGGAGGGGATATCACCACAGATCCCACAGAAATAAACAGAATTATAAAAGAATACTACGAAAAATGGTATGCCAACAAAATGGATAACTTAGATGAAATGGAAGAAATTCTTGAAACACACAAGTAGTCTACACTGATGAAATAAGGAATTGAAGAACTCAACAGACCAATCACAAGTAATGCGATTAAAGTTATCACCAAAATCTTCCCAAAAGAAGAGCTCAGGACCAGATGACTTTACAGGAGAATTCCACCAATCATTCTGGAAAAAAAAAAAAAACACCAATTTTCCTTAGACTCTTCCAAAAATAGAAGTGGAGGGAACATTGCCTCACTCATTCTATGATATCAACATCACCCTAAAAGCAAAGCCACATAAAGACACCACAAGAGAGGAAAACTACAGATCAATCTCTCTAATGAAACTGGATGCTAAATTCCTCAGCAAAATACTTGCTAGTCTTATTCCAACAACACACCAAATGAATTATACATCATGATCAAGTGGGTTTTGTCCCTAGTGTGCAAGGATGGTTCAACATAAGTAAATGAATCAATGTAATATACCACATTAACAGAATGAAAGAAAAAAATCTCATGATCATCTCTATTGATGCAGAAAAAGCATTCAACAAAGTATAGCACCATTTCTTAATAAAAACACTTCAAAAGATAGGAATAGAAGAAAATTTCCCCAACATGATAAAGGATATATATGAAAAACCCACAGCTAACACCATATTCAATAGCCAAATGCTAAAATCTATCCCTCTAAGATTTGTAATGAGAAAAGGATGCCCACTGTCATCACTTATTTCATATTGTCTTAGAAGTACTCACTTGAGCACTTAGTGCAGAAAATAGTATAAAAAGCACCCAAATTGGAAAGGAATGATTTTAAATTTCACTATTTGCAGATGACATGATCGTATATATAGAAAGCCCAAGAAATCTGCAATAAATATTCTAGAGCTGGTAAATGAGTTTAGTAAAGTTGCAGGATTAAAGATCAATATGCAAAAATCAGTAGCATTTGTATACACCAATACTGCAAAATCTGAAGAGGAAATCAAGAAAAATTTCTATTTACAATAGCAACTAAAAGAATCAAATACCTAGAATAAAATATGTCTAAAGATGTAAAGGACTTGTATGCAGAAAAACAAACAATATTTTTAAAGGAAATTTTTAAAAAGCCTTAATAAATGGAATAATATTCCCTGTTCATGGTTTGGAAAACTAAAATATATTATGATGTCTGTACTCCCCAAATTGATTTATAGATTTAATGCATACGGAAATATTACAGTGACATTTTTTACTGAATTGGAAAAGTTAATTATGAAATTCATTTGCAAGGGCAAATGGGCCCAAATAGCCAAAGACATATTTAAAAAGAAAAATGAAATTAAAAGAATCACAGTACCTGACATTAAAACATACTACAAGCTACAATGGTCAAAATTACATGGTATTAGCATGCGGATTGACACACTGAACAATAGAGCAGAACTAATAGTTCTGATATAGACCTTGCATATATAGTAAAGTGATAACTGATAAGCCCACCAGTCCACTCAACTGAAAGAGGATGGCCTCTTCAACAAATGGTTCTTGGAGAACTGGATATCACTATTCAAAAGAATGAGAAGATCACCATCTCACATTCTATACAAAATATAACTCAAAATGGAACAAAGATCTAAATATAAGAGCCAAGACCATAAAGCTCCTAGAAGATAATGTAGGAAAGCATCTATGAGATCTTGCCTTAGGAAATTGTTTCATGAACTTTACACACAAAGTGAAAGCATTGAAAGAGAAAGGAGATAAATGAGGCCTCTGGAAATTAAAATCATATGTGCTTCAAAGGAGTTTGTCAAGAAAGTGAAAAATCACCCTAATCAATGGTAGAAAACATCTGGTAACAATTTCCCCCATAGGAGCCTAATATCCAGCATATATAAAGAAATGCTACATCAACCACCCATTTTAAAAAATGGGCAAGAGATTTGAATATACATTTCTCCATAGAAGAAATGTAATTAGCTCAAAAGCACATGAAAAGATGCTCACCATCATGAGCTATTAGGAAAATGCAAATCAAAACTACAGTGAGATGCCATTTTACACTTACCAGACTAGCAGCTATTAAAAAATCTGAGGATTACAAGTGTTGGAAAGGATATGGAGGAATGGGAACTCTTATCCACTGCTCATGGGAATGTAGAATGTTGCAGCTGTTATGGAGGACAGCTTCATGGTTCCATTGGAAGCTAACTATTATAATGCCATATGATCCAGCAATCCTACTGCTGGGTATATACACAGAGGAGTTGAAAGCAGGGACATGAATAGATATATGCACACCAATGTTCTTCTTAATGGCATTATTCACTATTGCCAAAAGTTAGAAACAAATGAAATTTCCAACAACAGATGAATCAGTAAACAAATTGTGGTATATACATACAATGGAATATTACTCTGCTGTAAGAAGAAATGCAGTATTAACACATGGGATAACATGGATGAATCTTGAAGACCTTATGTTGAGTGAAGCAAACCAGAAACTGAAGGACAAATATTTCATGACTTCACTGATATGAATTAAGCAAATTGAGCAAACTCACAGAGCTAAAGTGTGTAAGATATGTTTACAGGAGACAGAAAGGGAGTAGAGGGTGGTGAGCCAATTCCCATATGGTCAAAACCATTGATAAGGTGGAATTGTGTGGTTCAGGAGTGGATGGGCATGAGAGCGGTGCAAAGATGTGATTGGGTTTGGTGGTCCTGGTTTGAGGGCAGTAAGTGGGGGTTGGGGTGGACTATCAATGGAAATTGGAGTAGCGTGGGGGAAGGAATAGGTAAACACTGGGGATTTGCAGGTCATGGTTAAAACTACAATATTGAGAATGTTCTTTTAACAAATATGGCAAGGGAGAGTTACTGGTGTAGGGTGTCTGTATGGGGGTATATACAGGTTAAAAGAACCTGGGGCATGCTTCTGTGGAATATACAAGTGTTCATCTTGTCATAGTGTGCTATTTCAGTGGGTGGAGACCCACACAATAATCAAGAAAAAATTAAACTACTATCATGGGAAGTCCTGCTATGTTCTCAGTTAAAGGGACAAGAATCCCTTGAGAACTTAGACAGTGGATAATAAAAGAAAACAGACCATTATGTCAAACCCTTAATATTTTTGTAAGTAATTATGAATCTTATTCTACAAAAATTGAAACTTAGTGGTTAACATAGGTTTTGAGGGGAGGGGGAAGGAAGAAACAGAATAGATGGAACATAGGGCATTAGAATTGTTTTGCATGATCTTGCAATAATGGATACAGGCCATTTTCAATTTCATCAAAGCCTATAAAACTGTCTGGTGCAAAATAATAAATCAAAATGTAGCCCATTGGCCATGTTTAGTAGTAAGGCTTCAATATTTGTACATCAATTGTAGCAAATCTACCATACACATGTAAAATGTTATTAATAGTGGTGAGTGCAAAGGGGGAGGTCATTAGGTATATGGGAATCTCTTATATTTTCTATGAGTTTTCTGTAACCTAAAGCTTCTTTGAAGATAAAAAGAGAAAAAATAAAACACTCTGGGAATATACAAAAGAATATGTCACTGTACAAACAAGACAACAGATCTTACAGTGATGAAAGACACAATGTCTAAAAATTTTTATATTCTTTCAATTTTTAAAATATTTTGTATTTTACTTGTAATTTAAAAAAAATATATATTATTGCTTCATTATCTTTTTTTTTTTTTTTACCGGGAGGTCCCAGGGATCGAACCCAGGTCCCTCCATATGGGAGACAGATGCCCAACCAGTTGAGCCACATCTGACCCCCATTATCTTATTAATTTTACTTTTTTGGCTACATTTTGGAGATGTTTTGGATCACAGAAGGGTCACAGCTATGGTAGGGGAGGATCACTGGTGTGGTGTCTCTTTGATGGGGGCAAGCATGAGGAAGGATGCACCTCAGGCATTCCTCTCAAGCATATGAATATATTCAAGTGTTCATGGGGTGCTGTCTCAGTGGATAGAGACTCACACAATGACTGAAAGAATATTGAGCATTTTTTCATGTGCTTTTTAGCCATTTGTATTTCTTCACTTCCTAAACTGTCTTTTCATTTCACTTGCTCATTTTTTAAATGGGTTGTTTGTCTTTTTATTTTCAAGGTGTAGGATTTCTTTATATATGCAGGATATTAAGCTCTTATCAGATATTTGGTTGCCAAATATTTTCTCCCATTTGGTAGGTGTCCTTTTTATTTTCTTAATAATGTCCTTTGAGGTGCAGAAGTTTTTAATTTTGAGAAAATCCCATTTATCTATTTTTTTATCTTGCTGCTTGTGCTTTCGCTGTGAAGTTCATGAAACCATTTCCTATTACAAGGTCCTGTAGATGCTTCCCTACATTATCTTCCAAGGTCTTTGTGGTTTTGGCTCTTATATTTAGATCTTTGATCCATCTTGAGTTGATTTTTGTATAAGGTGTGAGATGGTATTCTTCTTTCATTCTTTTGGATATGGATATCCAGTTCTCCAAGCACCACTTGTTAAAGAGGCCATTCTCTCCCAACTGAGTGGGCTTGGTAGCCTTGTCAAATATCAGATGACTGTATATGTGAGGATCTATATCAGAACTCTCAATTCGGTTCCATTGGTCAGTAGGTCTATCCTTGTGCCAATACCATGCAGTTTTGATCACTGTAGCTTTGTAATGTTTTATGTGCTTTTTAGCCATTTATATATAAAACATATACAAATATGTTTTAAAGTCAGGTAAAGTGATACCTCCAACTTCATTTTTCTTTTTCAATATGTCTTTGGTAATTCAGGGCCTCTTATCTCAACATCACTAGCTATTAAGGAAATGCAAATCAAAACTACAATGAGATACCATCTTACACCTATCAGAATGGCAGCTATTAAAACAACAGCAGATTCCAAGTGTTGGAGAGGATGTGGAGGAATAGGAACCCTCATCCACTGCTGGTGGAATTGTGGAATGGTCCAGTCACTGTGGAGGACAGTTTGGCGGTTCCTCAGAAAACTAACAATAGATCTTTGGTGTGATCCAGCAATTCCACTGCTGGGTATATACCCAGAAGAACTGAAAACAAAGACCTGAAGAGATATATGCACACCAATGTTCATAGCAGCATTGTTCACCATTGCCAAAAGTTGGAATCAGCCTGGGTGCCCATCAACAGATGAATGGATAAGCAAAATGTGGTACATACATACAACAGAATATTACTCAGCTGTAAGAAGAAATAAAGTGCTAACACATGGAATAATGTGGATGAATCTTGAAGATCTTATGTTGAGTGAAGCAAGCCAGGCACTGAAGGATGAACAATATATGACCTCACTGATTTGAACTGAGGAAAGTGAGCAGTCTCTGAGAGTCACTGTCTGAAAGATAGGTTAACAAGGGAGAGAAAGAGAAGAGTAGGCTTTGAGCCATCACCCATATGGACATAATCTATGGTAAAGGGATAGAGTATAGTTGCATATTGAAGGATAGGACAGATAAGTAGTGATATTACTGGGTTTGGGGGTGCAGGGTTGCCAGGAGGGTAGATTAGGAAGGGCAGGTTGGAATACCCAGGGCATGTAACTATGAATCTTGTTATGCCATGAGTCAAGATAAGGGAGTGTCATATGCCTCAGGGGGATGGGGAGGAAGGAACAGTTAAGATTAAAAGGGGTATTTAGTGGTCATGAGAAAGGTTTTTCATTACCTTACAGTAATGGACACAGGACATGGTAAATATCATAAAAAATTATTAAACTGTATCGTCTAAATTGTAAACTATACTGTAAACCATTGACAATGTTTGAAAAAAAAAAGAATATTGAATTCCTATCCTGGGGAGTTCTGATGTATTCTATAATAGGATGTCAAGAATCTTCCAAGTACAAGGGCAGTGCTTTGTGAAGGAAGACAGACCTTTATGCCAGGCCCTTGATATTGATGATTGTACTTATGAACCTTTTCTTGGGAAATTGAAACTTAGCCTAGTATTATACATTGCCTAAGAGTTACTTCCCTAAAGCTTCCTTGTTGCTCAAATGTGGCCTCTTTCTAAGCATCTGAGATTAGTAGCTTCAATTATGGTTACCACATGGTTTAGTTTATGGTAATCCACTGCAATTCTACAAGATTCATATGTTTTCTGCAAAGGCCAACTAGATTAATAGAATAGGAATGTGATGGAATCACTAGCCCTGCATCCTTCAAGTCCTTGATGTGCCACTAATCTTCATATATATTGTGAATCTATTTCTGTGCTCTATTCAGTTCCATTGATCCAGTTACCTATCTTTTCAACAATACCACAATCACTTGTTTATTTTAGATTTTGATAAATTTTAAAATCAGACTATATGAGATCTCGTACTTTATATTATGTGTTCAATGTTATTTTGACTTTTTAGTCCTTAACATTTTCATTTAAATTATAAAACCACAATTTCAATTTCAGCAAAAAAAAAAAAGTTTGCCAAATTTTAATTGTGTTGCATTATTGTGTAGATCAATTTGGGATTGCATTAAATGAATGGATCTATTGTTCCCAAATGGCTCCCTACCAATATCATGTTTCTTTAGTTCTTTATTTTCTTTATTTCTGTAAACCAATTTTACCCATCCACTCATTTAGACTGTCTTGGCTTTGGACCAACTCATCCATGTATTTTTCAAAATTACATTAAGTGTTTCCTATGTATACAACTAGGTATGGCATGACTTTTCATATATAAAAGGACACAAAATTATTTGTTGATTGCTACATAATTTATATAAAATAATAACCATGTAATTCCTAAAACCTAGTAAGCACTTAATATGTGGTTGTAGGTATCATAGCTTTCCTTCTTTCCAAGTTTAATGTTTCCAAATTTTTTCTCATGAATGTTTGTTATTTTATGTTTACAGGCTTCATGCAATTTGATCCAATGCTTTTGGTTTAATTTTTCATATTGATCACATTTAAAATATATATCTATTTGCCTCTATCTCCTCTTTAAGTGAAATGAGCAAAACATAACATGACCAGTTCAATAATCCTGAAATATAAGTAACAGGGATATCTTTGGGCAGTGCAGATTATATGAAATGACTAAGAGCCACATATATTATCGACAACTTTTCCATGTTATACTGTTGTAGAGAATTCTGCAAGGGGACATGACTTGTTGCAAAATATACCTTTATTTGCAAATCAATGTCTTGCTCTTCAGAGATGATCATTGACTAAGGATTCTCAGAAAATTATATTGTCGAGAACATCAGGAGAGCTTAAATAAAACATGTTATTATTTCACTGACATGTCCATATGCAGAATGTGGTGACATAACATTATTACTCACTGGATTTATATTCAAGAATGACAGTGAAAAGATATTTAGTATCACATAACATGTATTTACATAACTTAAAGAATAAATACTTTGCTACACATTTAGAGCAAAGGGTTAGACAGTTGAAGAGTTAGATTAAAAGTGTCTTGAAAAAACCAGCAAGAGAGTGGCAGAGTAAAGAGCTCCAGAAACAGGGCAGTTCCTGATCACCCAGAGGTATCTAGAGCACTTGTTTGGGGGCTCCAGTAGACCAGAAGAGCATCCTGCAACATTCTTGAAAGAATGGAAGGAAAGGACGGCCCATCTGCAGAGAAGATTCATAATTAGAGCACTCCACGCCACGGGAGCAGATGCCCATCCTCCACTAGAGGCCCAAGCTTCTTGGGAGGGGTTCTGTGGCTGGAATTGGAAGCGCTCCTTGCCAAAAATGGGGGAGGAAAAGACAGCTGGGCACCAATTTTAGCTACTGATTAGTAAATTCACTGAGCTAAAGTATAATCCTAAGAACAGCTAAAGTTTGAACCTGTCCAAGTCAGAAAGAGTCCTGTAGCCACCATCTTAACTCTTTGCCTGACATGAGGGGAAGCAGGGCTGAATGAAAAATCACAGGGCTGGTAGGGACCAGCTTTTTTTCTTTCTAGATCAGATTGCTGCTCTAGCCTAAGCCCCAGGTCCACCTCAGGCAAGGCGGAAGCTGGGGGGAACTGCACCAGCCTCTCTGGGAAATTACAGGCCACATTGCATAGGCTGGTGACCATCCTATTTTGGCAGCAAAAGCCACCCCAGGATTTATTCTGTGGCAGGAATTGGAAGCTCCATTTCCCCAAAACAGGGGAGGAAGAGACAGTTGGCCACCGATTTCAGCTACTGATTAGGAAATTCAGCTGGCGAAAGTATAACCCTAAGAACAGCTAAAGTTTGAGCCTGTCCAAGTCAGAAGGAAGCTGGTAGCCACCATTTTGACTCCATCCCCAGAGTGAGGGGAAGCCGGGCTGTCTGAAAATCACAGTGACAGTAGAGACTGGTTTCTTAAACCCATATTGGTTTGCAGCCCTACCTTAGGCTCCACCCCAATCTCCAGCAGGGAGGAAGCTGGCGAACCCTGCACCAGCATATCCAGGTAACTGCAGGTACAGTGAGCTGGCACAGACTGAGTAATTGGAAGTCTACTGGGGCAACTGTGGTCACCTTGAAACTACAATGCATAGATTGCTCCCCACACCTGCAGCTCCATCCCTGCCCCAGGCAGGGAGAAAGGGGTGTGAAGCTTCATCAATCTCTCTTGGCAACTACAGTCTAGGCCTGCATGACTTGCATTATTCCACAAACCTGTGGTTCTGTCCCTACCACTGACAAAGGAGAAAGTTGGGAGATGCTTCATTGGTCCATGGGGCAATAAGGGTAGCTTGAGCTTCCACAGCTTATAGCACCAACTACATCCTTGGCTCCTACTATACAACCAGCAAGGGAGAAAGTCAGGAATCCCTAAACAGAAAAATTGCACCCAGAATAAGTAAATACCCTAAAAAGCCAGATACCACGACACCAAGAAAAAATTACAACCCATACCAAGAAACAGTAAGATATGGCCCACTTTAAGGAACAAGATATGCCTCCAGATGACATAAAGAAGTTGAGACAATTAATCATAGATTAAACAAATCTCCTTAATAAGTCAATGAGATGGCTAAAGAACTTAAGGATATTAAGAAGACATTGAATGATCACAAAGAAGATTTTGAAACTATACATAAAAAAAAATAGTAAGTCTGATGGGAATGAAAGGTGCAATAAATGAAATTAAAAATACACTGGAATCATATAATAGCAGATTTTAGGAGGCCGAAGAAAGGATTGGTGAGCTTGAAGAAATGACCTCTGAAAGGAACATAGAAAAGAACAGATAAAGAAAAAATTGGAAAAACTTGAACAAGGTCTCAGGGAACTAAAGGATAGCAAGAGACATGCAAACATACATGTCATGGGTGTCCCAGAAGAAGAAAAGGGAAAAGGAGCAGAAGGAATATTTGAAGAAATAATGGTTCAAAATTTCCCAACCCTATTGTAGGACATAGATATCCATGTCCAAGAAGCATGACATACTCCATCCAAAAAAAATCCTAATAGACCAACTCTGAGACACATACTAATCAGAATGTCAAATACCAAAGACAAAGACTTATGAGAACATAGAAAAGCAATGCATAATATATAAGAGATACTCACTTAAGATTACGTGCTGATTTGTCACCAGAAACCATGGAGGTAAGAAGGCAGTGGTATGATATATTTAAGATGCTGCAAGAGAAACACTTCTAGCCAAGAATCTTATATACGGCAAGATTGTCTTTCAAAATGAGGGTGAGTTTAGAATATTCACAGATAAACAGAAACTGAGAGAGTTTTTAAACAGCAGACCTGTTTTGCAGGAAACACTAAAGGGTGTGCTACAGCCTGAAAAGTAAAGACAGGACAGAGAGGCCTGGAAGAGAACCTAGAAATGAAGATTATATCAATAAAAGTAACTAAAAGCATAAAAAATGTGGTGAAAATAAAATATGACAGATTAAACCCAAATATTCAGGAATAAACTTACCAATGATTTAAAGTGCTTGTATTCAGAAAACCACAACTCATTGTTAAAAGAAGTAAAAAAAAAAAAAAAAGACCTAAATAATTGGAAGAACATTCCATGATCATGGATTGAAAGACTAAATATCAATAAGATGTCAATTCTACTCAAATTGATATACATATTCAATGCAGTCTCAATAAAAATTCCACCAGCATTTCTTAAATAAATGGAAATCATGTTTTTCAAATTTATTTGGAAGTGTAAGGGGTCCTGAATAGACTGAAGCATCTTAAAAAGAAAAAACGAAGTTGGAAGACTCTCATTTCCAGACTTTAAGTCATATTACCTAGCCACAGTGATAAAAACAGCCTGGTACTGGCATAAAGACAGACACATAGACCAATGGAACCAAACTGATGGTTAGAAAACAGACCCTCACATTTATGGTTGAGTGATTTTTGACTAGCCTGCCAAACCCACTCAGGTCAGACAGAATAGTCCATTCAATAAACTGAGGCACTAAGCCCAGAGAGAAACACAGCCCCATGAAGAGAGGAACCCAAGAACCCTGAACTCTGGTAAACATCGGCTACTGCCTTGCTCCAACTCATAGCAACAGACTTTGGTGAGGGAAGAAACTTATGTGTTATGGCCTAGCAACTGTAAGCTTCTACCCCAAATAAATACCCTTTATAAAGACCAACCGATTTCTGGTATTTTGCATCAGCACCATTTTGGCTGACTAGTACACCATCCATCACCTGATTTTAATTTGTAAAATATCTCTATGGTCTTAGAATTTGAATTTCAATAACAACACCATGCATTTTTAAAAATTTTTTGCTCATAAGTTGCCCTGAAAGACACATGTATTTAAACACAACTAGCAAGATGACAGCAGAGTAAAGAGCTCCTAGAATCAGCTCCTGCAATGGTGCAGTTGGTGATGACCCAGAGCTATCTAGAACACTTGTTGGGGACTCAGGAGACCAGAGGTGCATCCTGCAACATCCTTAAAAGAATGTAAGGAGGACACTGCCCCTCTGCAGAAAAGATTTGTAAATAGAGTACTCTACACTATGGAGGCCAGTGCCCATCCTCCACTGGGGGCACAAGGAGCCTCAGGAGCTGTTCCATGGCTGGACTTCAAAGCTCCACTTCCCAAAATGGAGGAGGAAGAGACGGTTGGGCACCCACTTCAGCTACTGATTAGTAAATTTGGCGGGCTAAAGTATAATCCTAAGAATAGATAAAGTTTGAACCTGTCTCAGTCACAAAGAGACTGGTAGCCACATTCTTAACTCTGTGCCTGCCATGAAGAGAAGCAGGGCTGACTGAAAATCACAGTGCTGGTATGGACTGGCTTTTTTACTTCTAGATCAGATTGCCTCTCTAGTGTAAGCCCCAGGCCCTCCTCAAGCAGGGAGGAAGCTGGGGGGCAGGGAGCAGTGCCAGCCTCTTTGAGAAGTTACAGGCCACACTGCAGAGGCCAGTGATAAAACTACTTTGGCAATGCAAGCAACCCCAGGAGCTATTCTGTTGCAGGAATTAGAAGCTCCATTTCCCAAAAATGGGAGGAAGACACGATTGGCCACCGATTTCAGCTACTGATTAGTAAATCCAGCTGGTTAAAGTATAACCCTAAGAAAAGCTAAATTTTGAGAATTTGCAAGTCTAAAGGAGGCCGATACCTGCCATTTTGACTCCACCCCCAGCATAAGGGGAAGCCCGGCTGACCGAAAATCACAGTGACTGTAGAATCTGGTTTCTTTCACCCAGATTGGCCTGCAACCCTACCCTACGCTTTAGCACCACCTCTAACAGGAAGGATGGTGACAGGCCCTGCACCAGCCTATCCAGGTAACTGCAGGTACATTTCACTGTCACACAATGAATAATCAGAAATCTACCAGGGCAACAGTGGCCATTTTGGACCTGCATTATATGCATTGCTGCCAACACCTGCAGCTCCATCCCTGCCCCAGGTAGGGAAGAAAGGGACCTGAAGCTTCATCAGTCTCTCTGGGCAACTACAGACTAGGCCTGCATGAGTTGGATTATTCCACACAGCTGTGGCTCTGTCCCTATGCATGACAAAGGAGAAAGTTGGGAGAAGCTTAATTGGTCCTTGGGGCAATGAGGGTAGCTTAAGCCTCCACAGATTTTAACACCAACAACATGCTAGGCTCCTACTACACAACCAGCAAGGGAGAAAGGGCAGGAAACCATAAACTAAAGAGAAAAACAACACACAGAATAAATACTCTAGTAAGCCAGATGCCAGGACATACACAAAAAAACAATTACAAACCACACCAAGAAACAGGAAGATATGGCCCATTTAAAGGGACAAGATATACCTCCAGATGACATAAAGGAATTGAGATAACTAATCATAGATGTTCAAACAAATCTCCTTAATAAATTCAATGAGATGGCTAAAGAAATTAAGGATATTAAGAAGACATTGGATGAGCATAAAGAAGAATTTGAAACTACACATAAAAAATAGCAAATCTTATGGGAATGAAAAGTGCAATAAATGAAATTATGAATACACTGGAATTATATAATAGTAGATTTGAGGAGACAGAAAAAAGGATTGGTGAGCTTGAAGAAATGGCCTCTGAAAGTGAACATACAAAGAACAGATGAAGAAAAGATTGGAAAAATTTGAACAAGTTCTCAGGGAACTAAAGGACAACAAGAAACGTAAAAACATATGTGTCATGTATGTCCCAGAAGGATAAGAGAAGGGAAAGTGGACAGAAGGAATATTTGAAGAAATAATGATAGAAAATGTCCCAACCCTATTGAAGGACATAGATATCCTTGTCTAAGAAGCACAATGTACTCCCATCCAAAAAATTCTGAGTAGACCAACTCTAAGACACATAGTAATCAGAATAGCAAATGCCCAAGACAAAGAGAGAATTCTGAGAGCCGCAAGAAAAAAGCAATGCATAACATATAAGGGGTACCCAATAAGATTAAGTGCTGATTTCTCACCAGAAACCATGGTGGCAAGAAGACAGTGGCATGATATATTTAAGATACTGTAAGAGAAAAACTTCCAGCCAAGAATCTTATATACGGCAAGATTGGATTTCAAAAATGAGGGCGAGTTTAGAATATTCACAGATAAACAGAAACTGAAAGTGTTTGTAACCAAGAGACCTGCTTTGCAGGAAATTCTAAAGGGTGTGCTATGGCCTGAAAAGAAAAGACAGGAGAAAGAGTCCTGGAAGAGTGTCTAGAAATGAAGATTATATCAATAAAAGTCACTAAAAGTGTCAAAAGAGTGCTGAAAATAAAATATGACAGATAAAACCCAAATACTCAGGAATAAACTTAATCAACTATGTAAAGCCCTCATATTCAAAAAACTACAACTCATTGTTAAAAAAAATGAAAAATAGTTAAATAATTGAAAGAACATTCCATGCTCATGGATTGAAAGACTAAATATCATTAAGATATCAATTCTACTCAAATTGATGTACACTTCAATGCAATCCCAATAAAAATCCCACCAGCATTTTTTAAATAAATGCAAAATATGATTATCAAATGTATTTGAAAATGCAAGGGGTCCTGAATAGCCTGAAACATCTTTAAAAGGAAAAGTGAAGTTGGAAGACACTCATTTGTGAAATTTAAGTCATATTACCTAGGTACAGTAGTAAAAACATCATGGTACTGGCATAAAGACAGACACATAGACCAGTGGAACAAAATTAATGTTTAAAAACAGATCCTCACATCTATGGTCAAGTGATTTTTGACTAGCCTGTCAAACCCACCCAGCTTGGGCAGAACAGTCCATTCAACAAATGGTTCTGAGAAAATTGGATATCCATAGCAAAAGAAGGAAAGGGCCCCTATCTCACACCCTATACAAAAATTAACTCAAAATGAATCAAAAACCTAAATGTAAAAGCAAGAACCATAAAGGTTCTAGAAGAAAATGTAGGAAAATATCTTCACAACCTGATGGTAGGTGGTAGATTCTTCAAGGAGATAAGAGGAAGACTGAGATGAAACTACTGATATTTGATGTAAATAGAAGTTTTAATTAGCTAAACTGTAAAAGTGTGGAATTGTACAGACTTGATCGTAGCACATTCTAGTGAGTAACAGCTGGTTTATAAGGGGAATGTGGCTGAAAATGGTAGTCTAGGGATGTAAATTCCAATTGACAGAAAGCTAGAGAATAACATAGGGACTGAATAGCACAGTAAACCCAGCGGTGGATGAGAAGAGTGGTTGATGGCACAGATGCAAGCGTGTCCTTTGTGACCTAGAGCAGATGTACTTTAGTATTGCAGGGTGGTGGGAATGTGAAGAAGCATGGGTAAAATACAATTGGATTGACCTCTGGAGTGTGGTTAACAGTAATAATGTAATATTCTTGCATCTATGCGAAAGATATACTATGTTGATAACTGGGGAGTATAGAAAAATGTGTGTCAAATATATGCTGTGAATCTGGTAATAATCAGATTATATATCTCATAATCTGTAACAAATGTCCCACCACAGTGTGGTGTGTTGATAGAGGGTTGTTTGGGAATTCTGCGCATGTGCATGATTGTTTTGTAAGTTTAAAACTTCTGTCATAAAAATATATGTATATATATATATTTATATATATATTTATAACATTTTTGTAAGCAAATACACATATATGCATATATATTTATATATCATTTTGCAAATCTTTGTATGTATTGTGAGAATTTTGATTTTTACCCACAATAAAAATAAATTTTAAATATATATATATATATATATTTAAAAAATAATAATAGGGTGGGTTGGAACAAAAATACACCAAATGGAAGATAAGGACTATAATTAGTAGTAAGATTTTGACAATATTCTTTCATAATTTGTAACAAATGTCTCACAATAATGTAAAGTGTTGGTGGAGGTTTGATATATGGAAGCCCTGCATGATGTTATCAATGTTTGCTTTGTAAGTTCACAACTTTTACTATACACTTATTGTTTATGTATGTTCATATATAAATGATATAAAAAATAATAATAATAGGGTGCATTGGGGGAAAATACTTTGGTTTGTAGTAATATTTTGAGGATGCCCTTTTATCATTAGTTAAAAATGTTTCACAACAATGGAAGGTATTGGTGGTAGGGTGAGGAATGAGAGCCCTGTATGATATTATGTATGTTTGTTTTGTAATTTCACAACTATTACTTTATACTTATTGTTTATGTATGTTCATGTATGAGTGTTATATTTCAAAAATTTTAAAAACACATATATTTAAGCCACAGATTTTTTTTTTCTAAATAAATAATACTGAGTTCATTCATATTACTAAATTTCTAGATCCTGGAAGGTGGCTCATCTAAGTTTTGGGCAAGTGTTTGAACGGCAGGGTTTTTTGTTTTGTTTATAAAATGTTTCCAGGATGGCTGTGCTGTGTACTACTAATTCTATTTGTTACAATCAAGCTCAGAATGGAAAAGGCAACACATATTTCATGGTTTCCATATAATATGTAGACTTCTAAAAACATATGCTTGGAAATGTTCCAGATAATGAGTTGACACATAAAAGATGTCTTTTCATATTCCAATGAATTAAAAGATACTACTGTAAATGCCCAAATAGGAAATAAAGAAAAGGTGTGCTTAAATGTTCAGCATCACTGCAATTTCAATTTTCTAAGCGCCCTCTCTCTTCCGAATGAATCTAATAAGAGCATTTTTTACCTCTTTGCTCTTAAGACTATAAATGAGTGGACTCAGCATGGGGATCACCATAGTATAAAACACAGAGGTCACCTGATACTTTCTAAAAGAGTAGGACTTCTTGGGTTTTAAATAAGTAAAAATCATTGTGCAATAAAGGATGGTGACTCCCAGGAGGTGGGAGCTACAAGTAGAGAAGACTTTGTGTTTTCCAGAGGTGGATTAATTCTCAGGATAGTAGACAGAATGGACCTATATGACACAGAGATTGTGATAGGAAACTCCTTTACATTTAAAATAGTGATAATGAATATCATGATTTCACTGTCATTAGTGTCAGTGCAAGATAGAAATAAAATTGGTTTTAAGTCACAGAAAAAGCATAGATTACATTGGACTTACAGAAATACAACCTGCTCAGGTAAAAAAACAATGACTAAAGGGTCAGTAAAGCTATTCACATAGGACCCAGTGATGAAGTCACAGCATAATCTCGAAGACATAACCTGGTAGTGAAGGAGATTTCAAATAGCTGCAAAGAGATCATAGCCCATTGCAGAGAGAAGGAAAAGTTCATTGACAGCTAAGAAGAAGAAGAAAAAAAAAATCTGCATGAAGCAGTCTATAGATGAAATAGACTTGTAGGAAGTCATTAAATTCTCTGAGGTTTTAGGTGAGATGACTGTTGAGTAACTGAGGTCAAGGAATGACAGGTGATGTAGGGAAAAATACTTGAGGGTCTGAAACTGGAGATCCAGGTGAATTTTCAGTATCATTCCTGCATTCCCCAGAGCAGTAATAAGGTATATCAGAAGAAATAACATAAGAGTATGTGTCTGATCTCTTCAGAGTCTGTCAATGCCATCCAAATGAAATCAGGCACATTTGTGTTATTCTTACCTTTCATAATACCATTCAACTGTCTAGAAATTTAAGATGATAATTAGCATAAATGAACTCAATTTCTTTTTTAATAATAATGATCTGGCATTAAAAAAATTTAGTGATTCTTGAAATTGGTAATAAGGAATAGTTTTCAAATATGCCTGAAAGAAATCTTTGTTTGACTGGAAAAGGTAAATGAAGTATATATTAACACTTGGATATTATAAAATAGAAACTATTATATATATATATATTACATAATTAGAATGACCATGACACTGCTATAAATACTTCCTTTCATTAACAGATTTATATATTTTGCCAAAGTTATTACTATAGAACACATTCATTTCATGAGAAAAAAATGCAAAGAAAGTTAGTAACTTCCCTCAGTTCCCACTATTAAGTATTGTTAGCTCTTCATTCTACCGAGATTCATTGAAACCTGATACAGGCTCATAACACTATATTTCTAAGTATACTTAATTTCAGTAAACAAATAAAAATGTTAACTATGTAATAAACAATGTTAGAGAGTTTTAATGCATCATTTAGTGTGCTTTGGTAGCCAATATTATTGGTAGCACTGACATATCAGAAATTAAGCTTTTGGTGCATTAACATTATAGACTACACATTACTATTAAATTTAGAAGATATGATTTTTAACAGATTATTTAATCAAAAGTTTTTCCAAAAATTATATTATCAATATATGTACATTGTTTGATGACTGTGATTTCATCAGTGCTAGATTTCCATTTGTGCAAAACCTGTCATTACATAGGTAAGGTCTATAAGAAGTTTATATGTATAAGCATATATTTCTAAAAACAAACCCATTTTTTTTAGATAAACTAAAACACTCTATCTATGAGATTAATACATACCATGAGTCAGGGTTGGTAAAAAAACTTCTTCCAGAATTACCTGTATGGAGTTTTCAACCCCCAATTTTTCTCACAAATGAAATATGTGAACCATATAAGGAGCATGAGATATCTGTATTTCTATGATATAATAATTATTTCCTTTGAGATAAATGAAGTTTAATATTTGTGCATTATTTCAGTTTTTGAGGTACACTAAATCAAACTAAAATATTTCTTAAGGTCCTGGACAAATAGAAAGTTCACTTGGAAATTATGTTGTATAGCTGTAGGAGGAAGCTACTGTGAATACAAGCAGGGGCATTTATACCTTGTCTTTCACCCTGAAAATGACATGGCACCTATTATATTGAAGATTGCTGATAATGCAACATTTGGTCATCAATTCAATTTGGTATCAATTTCTAAGGAGTCTTTCTAGTCAAAAACTAAGGCAACCAATTTAATTTGAAGCAGAGTTGCCTTCCCCTTAGAAGTCATGTAATGTTGAGGAGCATTTTTGGTATTCTTTTGTGATGCTAACTTTTATGACTGGATAAAAAAGTAGGTATTTCCAAAGAAATTGTTAATTAATCTGTGAATGTAAGACACATTAACACCAAGAATGGAATAGCACATTTCCAGAATCAAATAGTTCTTTTTTTTGTATTTTAAATTGAGACTACATAGAATGAAACATTTTTTATTCCACAAAATTTATTTTACAATGAAATTTGAAGAAGAAAATGAAAATCTTTCATAAGTATTGTTCTTTAGATTTTTTTCTTACAATATTTTCCGTTCTGCATATAAAGCTTATTATCATGTGTACTTATGTATTTGTATAATTTTACACGCTGAATTTTCAGTAATATTAAATTAATATTAAATATTTCTAATAAAAAAAGACCTGTGTTATAATAGATGTTTGTAAAACCCACACTATCATGCATATTGCATTGGCTAGTGCAGCATAACTACTTTCTAGGAGTGGCCACTAGGTGATGATTGGACATTTTTGATTCATCACA
The DNA here is from genome assembly GCA_026826555.1 of Tolypeutes matacus. Classification (NCBI taxonomy): domain Eukaryota; kingdom Metazoa; phylum Chordata; class Mammalia; order Cingulata; family Chlamyphoridae; genus Tolypeutes; species Tolypeutes matacus. Next base: position 139,928 of record JAKSZT010054371.1, on the reverse strand, counting down.
AGGAAAACATGGTGGAGTCAAGTTTGGAAGTGTCAACTATTCATCAACACAACAGATACACTATTGTATTCAGCCACAGCAGTGTTTGTAAAACTTTTTAAATTACTTAGTATGTAGAGTTTTATTATATTAAAAGAAACATGAGAGAAGGAACTAAATATAAGCACTGAGATGAGTAAAGATTTTCTAATTAGGTGAATGGCCAGAAGTTTACTATATACAATCAGGGGAAATGCTTTCTTGTGAATATTTCATTAACTGATAATCATGAGATCAATTTCCATGTAGATTCAGAAGCAACTCGTATAATAAAATTGTTTATATTGCAGAATTTGGGAAAGTATTTGATGTAATGAAGGAAGGAATACAAAATAATATATATTTGATGAAATTTGAATGTACAATTCTTCAATTCACTGAAATTCAGTAAGAATGAGAAAAGCTTATTTGGAGATTAAAAGGCCAATATTAATTTATTTCACAATAGGTGACCTTGGGGTTTAAGATTTTCTATGTCAATGCCACCTCAATAGTCTCCAAATTCAACATGAGGAAATTTTTTCCCTAATATTGAAATCAATTTTTATAGTCATTATGCTTATTTTAAATAATATTCATAGTCAAAGAAAGAATAATTGACAAATCTTTTTTGCTAGATCTTTATTCTTTATTGTTGGGACTCCAATATATCATCTGTAATAGTAACATAATTTTGGTAGACCATATAAAAATGAAACAGAAAGGAAACATGATCTATAAGTCTGACACTTGAACAAAATTAGACCTTTATAACTGACAACCACTAGATGCCTTTATTTAAAAAATTCTGTTCCTATTTTTAATTCTTTCCATTACTAAATGTGATTTGAAGCTCTTATAAGAAATTTTATAATTTTCTGGAAAATTGGTTCTTTGGTTATTTTATACTCCTTTCACATTTCTGGAATAAAAAAGTTTTATTTTTCTAATGGTACTAATTTGCACAGTTGTATTTATATGCTTATATATATACAGATATATATTTTTAAACATATAATTGGTCTTACTTTATAATAGAGTCAGTTAATGACATTTAATTGGAGGATATAGACTTTCCATTTAAAATAATTATTTATGTGTTATTTTCATTTTATGTCATATAATTTTGCAATTCTGATTCTCCTATCTTTGCTCCTTTTTGGTTAAAATAATATTTATTTTTATTCCTCTTTTGTATTTTTTAACTATACCATATCACATTATATTGTTAGTGTTTCTCTGGAGATATGAGTTATACCCTTAATTTATTATATTGCTCTTAATATTATTATTATTGCTTCTAGGCAAAGGTGGCAGCCAAAGACACTCCAGGGTCAGTTTACCCCAGAATCTTTGAGAAACTCCTAATTATTCCTCAAAATTCCAGAAAACATTTAAATAATTCCAGTAACTGGTTGACTCCTGAATCAAGAAAATGCAAAGTAAAACTGGTAGAGCAAACTGGGCTCTACCTTAACCCTTCCCTAGCTGTGTGGAGGAGTCTGATCTCTTATTTTTAATTTTTTAATTTTTTAAAATTTTTAATCCTTAAGCTTTGGATTACATAAAAAATACAGGGGATTCCCACACACCTTACCCGCCCCCCTCCTCCCACACTCTCCTACATCAACAACACCGATCATTTGTGGGCACATCTGCCAAAATTGAAGAACACACACTGAAGCATTGCTACCAGTCATGGACTACAGTCTACACTATAGTATACACTTTGCCCTCCCCACCACAATTCTATAGGCTTTGACAAAATGTATAATGGCTTGTATCTGTCATTGCAATGCCATTTAGGACAATTCCAATGTCCCAAATATGCCCCGATGCTGCACCCATTCTTCTCCTTCCCTCCCTCCAGAACCCTCAGTGGTCATTATCCCTACATCAATGATGCAAGTTCTTTAATTGCTAAAATAATAATAAGTCTATAACAGAATAACAGTAAGTGTATGTTAACCCATTGTTCATTCCCCAATTCTGAAGACTTTGGAATGGTGATGCCCACCCTGCCTCTGACTGAAAGGGGGTCTAGATTGCATGGGGAGATGTATGGAACTTTCCCACCTGCAGTTGGGATGGATTTTTGGGATGGATGTTGTTCATCATCAGCCCTCTGCTAGCTGTCCTGGGTGATTCCAATGACCTGGAGAGTAGGTGCTGTGACACCGCTGAAACTCAGCGCCTAGCCAGCACATGAACAGACCAAATATTTAAGTCCCTGGGACATATCATCAACAAGTATATTGCAATTAAAAGTTCAAATAAAAGAAACAGAAGAGCCACACACAAAGAAACTACAAATGAGTACAAATCTGATACATTGGGGAGGTAGGTTACCATATGTTCAAAAGAAAGACCCACTGAGAGAGCATTGAAACTCCAAGACAATCCACCCTGCCTAGAGTATCCAGATGTCTCCAGAGTCTGCAGTAGTCTCACTGTTTGAGGCACTATTTACTGTGGCAGTCAACAAGACCTTGCTGAGACATGCATAAGTGTAACCTCTAGAATGACCTCCCAACTCACCTTGAAATTTCCCAGCCATAAACACTCATTTGTATTTAATATTTCCCCCTTTTGGTCAAGGTCTCTTTCCAGATGCATTGTTAGTTGGCACTTAGTAATAACCGCTCAGTGCCAGGGAGGCCCAACCCCATGATCCATGTCCTAGGCCAGGGAGGTGGGTGAACACAGTGCATTTATATGGTGAGTTTGGCTTAGAAAGAGACCACATCTGAGCAACAAGGTAGTCTTCAGAAGGCAACTTCCTGGCAAAACATAACAATAGGCTAAGTTACGATTTCACAAGTAAAGATTCATGAGTACAATCATTAATATGAAGGGCCTGGCATAATAGTCTGTCCTCCCTCACTAGGCATTGCCCATGTACTAGGGGGATTCTTGACATTCTATTAGGGACTGTACCAGGTCTCCCTGTGGTGAGAATTCAACTTTCTTTCAGTTATTGTGTGGGTCTCCACCCACTGAGACAATGCCCCATGAACACATGAACATATTCATTAAATATTTTAATGATCTTAATATTATTATGATTGCTTCTAGGCAAAGGTGGAAGCATAAGACATTCCAGGGCCTGTTTACCATCAGAATCTTTGAGAAACTCCCTAAAAGGACAAATTAACTTCCTCAAAATTCCAGAAAACCGTTAAATGATTGCATTAACACAGTGAGTTCTGAATCAAGAAAGTTCAAATTAAAACTGATAGAACAAGCTGAACTCTACCCTAATTCATCTCTGGTCAAGTGCAGATGGACCTGAAATCTTATTGTTTGTCTCTGACTCTGTTTTGGAGGAAATACAATAACCCCCATAAGCATACTGAAGTGCTTATTCATTGGTTCCAATCTATTGAGTAGCAGCCTGAGAGATTAACCCAGGAAGCCCATCTCTATATTGTTTTCCCAGAACTTTCCCTGAAAGCAGAAAGAAGTTACATGCAGACAGTTAAGGCATTGTAAGTAACTATCAAATCAAAGTGGACTGGGAAAATGATTCCTGGCTTTAAGACATATAATAAAACACTGAAAATGGGGCATAGGGCTAAATCACAGGAATAGAAGGCATTCCAGTTCCAGGAAACATGAATTTCTAAGGCCCTAAAACAAGCTCAGGACAAGATTCAAAATCAGAAAGGAAAGGACCCTTCAATATTGCTTCAGGGGAATCTTTTTGATAGAGAAGCTAAACTCAAGGAGAGCACCAGCCAACAAGGACCCATTTTTAAAGGCAGTGAAAAGATTGTTATGCATTGATTTTTTTAAGTTTCTGACACACAATGATATAAATGGAATATAACTAGATGAATAAGTAGGAGTGGGTAGAGGAGGGTAGGGCATCCACTAATCCTGGCACAATTCAAAGCAAATAGCTTTTGCCACCAACCCTCTGGCTCATATGGGATCAGGCTTTCATGGTGGTGGTGGTTGATTATTTTTAAATATAAAATGAAATGGTGATCATCTTCTTATCTATACTCTCCTCCAACCCTCCCTCTCTTGTTTTTTTCTGTTCAACTTCCCTTTAGTATTTCTTGAAGAGCAAGAAACTTGTTGACAATTTCCCTCAATTTCTGTTTATTTGTCAATATTTTGAACTCTCTCGTTCATGAAAGACAATTTTTCTGAATACAGAATACTTGCCTGCAAATTTTTTCTTTCATACCCTTAAATATGTCATACCACTGTCTTCTCATCTTCCTGGATCATATGAGAAATTAGCAGTTGATCTTATCAAGTGTCATTTATATATGGTGGATTTATTTTCCCTGGCTGCTTTCAGGATTTGGTCTTTGTCTTGCATTTTTTACTATCTATCTGGTAAGCATGTGTCTTGGGGTAGATATGCTAGGATTTATTGTGCTTGGAGCACACTGTACTTCCTGGACATGTACATCCATGTCCATAAGAGTTGGAAATTTTTAGCCATTATTTCCTTAAACACTTCTTCTGAACTTTTTCTTTTCTTTTTACTCTCTGGGACACCCATAATGTGTACATTTATGAATTTCATGTTGTCATTCAATACTCTGAGTACCTGTTGAAGTTTTCCATTTTTTTGTCTGTTTTACTAACTGTGAAATTTTAGATATTCCATCTTTGATGTCATTAATTATTTCCCTGCTGTTATGTGCTTCTATTGTATTCTTCAAAAAGGAAATAAAAATAAAATATGGCATATATGACCCTAAAGGAAAAATGGCTAAAGTACAACTTTTACAGTAATAACATTCAATGTTAATGGATTAAAATCTCCAATCAAGAAATTTGTAGAATGGATAAGGAGATATGACCCACCTATACACTGTCTACAAGAAATTCAGCTTAGACACAGAGAAACAAATATGTTGCAACTTAAAGATTAGTAAACAATTTTATACACTAATAGTAACCAAAAAGGGGCAGAAGTAGCTATACTACTATCAGAGAAAATAGGTTTTAGATGCAAAACTTTTATAAGAGACAAATAAGTACACTATATATTAATAAAAGGGGTAATATACCAAGAAGAAAGAGCAATCATACATATTTAAGCACCTAGCCAGTTTGCCCCAAAATAGATGAAGCAAATACTGGGAAAAGTAAGGGGACATAAAAATGCTTCTATCATCATAGAGGGGACTTTAATATACCATTATCACCATTAGATAGAACATCTCAAAAGAGGCTCAATAAAGAAACAGATATCTTGAATAATTCATTAAAATAACTAGAACTAATGAACATGTACAGAAGAATACACACAAAAACAACAGAATAAAAATCTTCTTGAGTGCTCATGGATCATTCTCCTGGATATACCAGTTTCTAGATCATAGAACAAGTCTCAAAATTTTTATAAAGATTGAAATATTACAAAGTAATTTCTCTGACCACAACGAAGTGAAGCTGGAAACTAATAAGGGCCAGGGAAACAGAGCAACCACAAATATATGGAAGTTAAGTGGCACAATATGAATCAATCGGTGGGTCAAGGAAGAAATTGCCAGGAAAGTCAGTACCTACCTCGAAGCAAGTGAAAATGAAAGCACAACATATGAAAATTTAGGAGATGCAGCTAAAACACCATTGAGCCTAAATTTATACATAAAAAAAATATGAAAGAGCTAAAATCAAAGACCTAACTGCGTGCCTAGAGGAACTTGAAAAAAAAAACAACTAATCCAAAAGCTAGTAGAGAAGGAAGGGAATAATAGAGATTAGAGCAGAATTAAATGCAACTGAGAATAAAAAACATTAGAAAGAATTAACGATATCAAAAGTTGGTTGTTTGAGAAGATTAATAAAATTGACAAACCCTTAGCTAGACTAACAAAGAAAATAGAGAGAACTTGCAAATAAATACAACCAGAAATGAGAGAGGGTTTATCAACAATGACCCCACAGAAATAAAAGGGTTAATAAGAGGATACTTTGAAAAGTTGTGTACCAAAAAGATGGGCAATTTATATGAAAAGGATGAATTTATAAGAACACACAAGCAACCTATATTTATGAAAGAAGAAATAGAAGAACTCAGCAGATGAATCATTTATAGTGAGATTAAATTAGTTATCAAAACTTTCTAACCAAGAAAACATAGGACCAAATTGCTTCATAGGTGAATTCTACCAATCAATCTGGAAAGAACTGACACCAATCTAACTTAAACTCTTTCAAAAATTTAAGTAGAGGTGTGGCAGTTTGAGATTATAAGATTATCAGGAAAAAGATTACATTTATCAACTAATCTATTCCTCTGGGTGTGATATCTTTTGATTATATTAAATTTAGCTGAGGGGCCTTTTATTAGATTACCTGATAATATTGTTAAAACACTGAGAAAATGAGGAAAAGTTGGGAATTAATTCAAAATAATAAAAGTCATATATAAAAATCCCACAGTTAATATCCTATTTAATGGTGAAAGTCTACAAGCTTTCCCCCTGAGATCAGGGATAAAGCTCAGATGCCCACCATCACCAATGATATTCAACCTTGCAATACTGTTCTAGCCAGATTAATTAGAAAAGAAAAAGAAATAAAAGGTATCCAAATTGGATAGGAAGAAGTAAAACATTCCCTATGAGAAGACGACATTATCCTATACATAGAAAATTCTGAAAAATTCACAACAAAGCTAAAAGTTAGTAAGTTTATACCTTTTCTTTATGTTCAGATGAACTTCCCATGAACCCCCCTATCCCTGACACCCCCAACCAACAATCCTCTCCCACCTCAATTGTAACCCTTCTGTGATCCATAGCTTCTTTAAAGATGAAGACAATATAATAGCCAAATACATTTAATAAGAAAATGAAATAATAATTATAAGTTTAAATGTAAGATATTAAATAAGTGAAAACTTAGAAAAAATACTAAAAATAAATAAAATTAAAGGATTGGGATATTCAAAAAAATGGGGAAAAATTTTAAAAATATATATTGTTTTGACATTTTGCCTTTTATCACTGCAATATCGGGTGTCCAGTCTGTACTGTGGCACCTTCCCCCTCTTACTCCCCAGAGTTTCATTATTTTTCTCTTAACTTTCAAAAAAGTTTTAGGTCACAGCAAAGTCACACACAGAATACAAGACACTCTCATATACCCAACCTCCTCCCCCTTTCCTCACCCCATATTAAAACCTTTTTGTATGTGGATGGTAGCACAGTTATAACTGTTATACAGATAGCGAAACATAGCTACTAAACATTGTCAATGGTTTACAGTATGGTTTACATTTTAGACTGTACAATTTTATACATTTTGATGATATTTACCATGTCCTGTGTCCATCAATGTATGATAATGAAAAACATTTCCACTTACCACTAAATACCCTCTGTTTGATCTATTCTGTTCTTTCCTCCCCATAACCCTGGGGACCATGACGACCACCTGACTTGACTCATTGGATGACAAGATTCATAGTTACATGCAACAAGAGGTCTTGACATACTGCTATGTCCTCCCCTATTAGGAACCACACTTGTTCCTAAGAAACACCCACCTGTCTCTTTCTGGATAAATTGGTCCTGCCCAGAATGGGAGTCCATCTCCTTCCTGCTCACTGGGTGGGTCGCCACTCACTGATACATCACATTATAACAGGATGAACACTCACACACTCCCTAGAAAACAGTTCCAGATGCCCCCTGTCCCAAAATCCCCCATAACCAACACCATAAATCAATGACACTTCCTGTCATATTGCCATAAGGGCACTCCCACCTCTGCACTTTCAACCTCATAACCACAAATCCCAAGTGGTCACCTGGTCCCTCTCCCATCTCCCCTCAGTATCCTGCATATTCTAACCCACCCTTTCCAATCTATCCACCTGTCAACCCTGCACAACCAAATGCAATATCACTATCCACCTGTCCTATCCCTTCAATATGCAACTACACTTTCTCACTTTACCATACGTTATGTCCATATAAGTGATGGATCACAACTTTCTCTTCTTTTCTCTTTCTTATAAACCTATCTTTCAGACAATGGTTCTCAGAGACTGCTCAATTTCCTTAATTCATATCAGTGAGGTCATGTACTGCTCATCCTTCAATGCCTGGCTTGCCTCACTCAACATAAAGTCTTCAAGATTCATCCATGTTATTCCATGTGTATGCACTTTATTCCTTCTCACAGCTAAGTAATATTCCATTGTATGTATGTAACACATTTTGTTTATCCATTTATCTGTTGATGGGCACCAGGGTTGATCCAACTTTTGCCAATAGTGAACAATGCCACCATAAATATTGGTGTGCATATATCTGTTCGTATCTTTTCATTCAATTCTTCCGGGAATATACCCAGCAGTGGAATCACTGGATCATATGGAAGATCTATAGTTAGTTTTTTGAGGAACCTCTCAGACTACCTTCCACAGTGGTTGGACCATTCCACAATCCCACCAGCAGTGGATGAGGGTTCCCATTCCTCCACATCCTCTCCAACAATTATACTCTGCTGTTTTTTTAATAGCCACCATTCTAATGGGTGTAAGATGGTATCTCAATGTAGTTTTGATTTGCAGTTCTCTAATAGCTAGAGATGTTGAGCATTTTTTCGTGCTTTTTAGCCATTTGTATTTTTTCCTTGGAGAACTGTTTTTCAGGTCACTTGCCCATTTTTTAAATGAGTTGTTTGGCTTTTTATTTTCAAGGTGTAGGATTTCTTTATATATGCAGGATATTAGGTTCCTATCAGATATATGGTTTCCAAATATTTTCACCCATTGGGTAGGCTGCCTTTTTATTTTCTTGGTAACATACTTTGAGGTGCAAAAGTTTTTAATTTTGAGGATATCCCATTTATCTATTTTTTCTCTTGCTGCTCATGCTTTGGGTGTGAAGTCCATTAAACCATTTCCTATTACAAGGTCCTGTAGATGCTTCCCTACATTATCTTGCAAGGTCTTTACGGACTTGGCTCTTATATTTAGATCTTTGATCCATCTTGAGTTGATTATGTATAAGGTGTGAGATGGTGTTCCTCTCTCATTCTTTTGGATATGAATATCCAGTTCTCCAAGCACCACTTGTTGAAAAGGCCATTCTCTCCCAACTGAGTGGCTTGGTAGCATTTTTGAATATCAGATGACTGCATATGTGAGGATTTATATCAGAACTCTCAATTCAGTTCCACTGGTCAGTATGTCTATCCTTGTGCCAATACCATGCAATTTTGACCACTGTAGCTTTGTACTATGTTTTAAAGTTGGGTAGTATGACACCTCCAACCTCATTTTCTTTTTCAATATGTCTTTGGTGATTCAGGGCCTCTTACCCTTCCAGATAAATTTTGTAGTTATTTTTTCCAGTTCCTTAAAAAAAAATGATGTGTTGATTTTTATTGGGATTGCATTAAATCTGTAGATTAGTTTGGGTAGGATAGACATCTTGATGATGTTTAGTCTTCCTATCCATGAACAGGGAATATTCTTCCTTTTATTTAAGTTTTTTTTTATTTCCTTTAACAGTGTTGTTTAACTTTCTGTATATAAGTCCTTTACATCTTTAGTTAAATTTATTCTTATTTGATTCTTTTAATTATTATTGTAAATAGTATTTTTTCTTTATTCCCTCCTCATATTGCTCATTATTGGTGTACAGAAATGCTACTGATTTTTGAGGATTGATCTTATAGCCTGCGATGTTACTAATCTCATATGTAAGTTCTAGAACCTTTGTTATAGATCTTTTCAGGGCTTTCTACATAAAGGATCATGTCGTCTGCAAATAATGAAATTTTTACTTCTTCTTTTCCAATTTGGATGCCTTTTATATCTTTTTTTTTCTTTTCTTTTAATTAAGAAAAACAGAATTTTGTCCTAAGATAAAACAAGTGGTTATTAAGAAAGAGAAAAATGTGAGACAAAACCTGAAAGAATACAGAAAGTACAGAAGTTTTGCAGAAAATGAATTTTTTGGTTAAAGTTGGGTAAGATTTGATGGACCTATCTATAACATATTAAAGAATTAGAATCAAATAGTGTATTGATGATATTGATGCAAAACTAAAAGCTGGTTCTTTCTACATTAAAATGACAAATTATCTTAAAAACAGTTTATCTGATTTAGTAGAAAGTTATAACGAATTTCCTTTTATATCTTTTTATTGCCTCAGTGCTCGAGTAAGTACTTTTAAGACAACATTAATAGTAGTGGAGATAGTGGGCATCCTTGTCTTGTTCCTGATTTCACAGGGAAGATTTTTAAGAATTCACCATTGAAGATGATGTTAGCTTTGGGTTTTTAATATATATACCCTTTATCATGTTGATGAAGTTTTCTTCTATTCCTACCTTTTGAAGTGTTTTTATCAGGAAAGGGTGCTCTATTTTGTCAAATGCTTTTCTGCATCTATAGAGATGATCATGTGGTTTTTTCTTTCAATCTGTTTATGTGGTGTATTACATAGATTGATTTTCTTATTTTGAACCATCCTTGCATATCCGGGATGAAACTCAATTCGTCATGGTGTATAATTCTTTTGATATGTTGTTGAATGAGAAGAGCAAGCATTTTTTGAGGATTTTAGCATCTAGATTCATTAGAGAAATTGGTCTGTTATTTTCCTTTCTTGTGTATCTTTGTTTGGCTTTGGTATTAGGGTAATGTTGGCATCATAGAATGAGTTAGACAATGTCCCTTTGACTTCTATTTTCTAGAAGAGCTTAAGCAGGATTGCTTAAGCTCTTTCCAGAATGTTTGGTAGAATTCGCTTTTAACACATGTGGTCTTGGGCTATTCTTACTTGGGAGGTTTTTGATGACTGAGTCTATCTTTTTACTTGTAATTGGACTGTTGAGTTCATCAATTTCTTCTTTTGTCAATGTAGGCTGTTTGTGAGTCTCTAAGAATTTGTGCATTTCCTCTAAATTATCATTCTTTCTGGCATACAATTTTTCAAAGTATCCTCTTATGATACTCTTTATTTTTGTGGGGTCAGTAGTGATATCCCCTTCCTCATTCTTTATTTTGTGTATTTGCATATGCTCTTTCTTTTTCTTTGTTAGTCTGGCTAAAGGTTTGTCAATTTTATTGATTTCTCAAAGCAGCAGCTTGTGGTTTTTAAAATTTTTTCTAGTGTTTTTTTATTTTCCACTTCATTTAGTTCTGCTCTAATCTTTGTTATTTCCTTCTTTCTACTTTTGGGATAGTTTATTGTTGTTTCTCCAACTCCTCTAAGTGTGCAGTTAGGTCTTCAATTTAGCTCTTTCTTCTTTTTTAATACGTGCATTTATGGCTATGAAATGCCCTCTCAGTACAGCTTTGGCTGAATCCCATAGGTTTTGATGTGTTGTCATTTTCTTTTGTTTCAAGGTAGTTACTGATTTCTTTTGAGATTTCCTCCCTGACCCACTGTTTCTCTAAAAGTGTGTTGTTTAACTTCCATATCTTTTTCCTAATCTGGTTCTCTGCCCCTTAGTGATTTCCAATTTCATTCCATTGTGGTCAGAGGAATTACTTTGTATAATCTCAATCTTTCTGAATTCATTGAGAGTTGTTCTGTGGCCTAGCATGTGGTCTATCTTGGAGTATGATCCAGGTGCACTTGAGAAGAATGTATATCCTGCTGTATTTCGGTGTAGTGTTCTGTATATGTCTATTAGGTACAGGTCCTCTCATTTATTATTGAGAGTCTTTGTTTCTTTATTGATTCTCTGTCTAGATGTTCTGTCTAATGGTGATAATGGTGTATTAAAGTCCCCAACTATAATTGTAGAAGCAATTATTTCTCCACTTAGTTTTTCCAGTGATTGCCTCATGTATTTTGAGGCAACCTGATTAGGTGCATAAATGTTTTTGATTGTTCTCTCTTCTTGAAAGATGACCTCTTTTACTAATATATAGTGTCCATCTTTTTCTCTTAAAATAGCTTTGCATTTAAAGTCTATTTTGTCCAGTATTAGGATAGCTACTTCTGCCTTTTTTTGGTTATTGTTTGCTTGTAAAATTGTTTTCCAGCCATTCACTTTTAGCCTCCTTGAATCCCTGGGTCTAAGGTGTGTTTCTTGTAGACATCATGTAGATGGGTCATATTTCCTTATGCATTCTGCCAATCTGTGTCTTTTGACTGGTCATTTTAACCCATTAACATTCAGTGTTATTACTCTCAATGAATTTCTTACATCAGCAATATTTTATTTTGGGTTTATGTATATCATATATTGTTTTTATTTCTCTTTTATTCTTTTCAGTTGTTCTTACACTCTCCTCAAACTCTCTCTCTCCTGTTTTTTCCTTTCAACCTGCAGAGCTTCCTTTAGTATTTCTTGAAGTGCAGGTTTTTTATTGGCATACTCTCTAAATTTATGTTTATATGTTACTATTTTGAACTCTCCATCTTTTTGAATGCCAGTTTTGCTGGATAGAGAATTTGGGCCTGGAAATATTTATCTTTTAGTACTTTGACTATGTCATACCACTGTCTTCTTGCCTCCATGGTTTCAGGTGAGAAATCAGCACTTAATCTTATTGTGCTTCTCTTGTAAGTGATGGTCCTCTTTTCTCTTGCTGCCTTGAGTATTTTCTCTTTGTCTTGAGCTTTGGAAATTTTGATAATTATATGTCTTGAAGTAAGCCTGTTGCTATTTATACTGCTTGGGGTGCACTGTGATTTCTGGACTTGTCCATCCATCTCCCTCAATAGGGTTGGGAAGTTTTCAATGATTATTTCCTTCAACATTCTTTCTGTTCCCTTTCACTTCTCTTCTGCTTCTGGGATGCCTAAAATGTGTATGTTTGTGTGTTTTGTTCTGTTGGTTAAATCCCTGAGTCCCTGCTTAAACTTTTTTTTTTCTTATTATGTATCTGTTCTACTATTTGTTTGATTTCAGATGTACTGTCTTCCACATCACTAATTTTTTCTTCTGCCTGTTCAAATTTACTGTTATGTGATTCCAGTGTCTTTTTAATTTCTTGGATTGTGCCATTCATCACATCATATCCGTTATATTTTTATGTATGTTTACAATTTCTTCAGTATGTTCTCCCTGTGTCTTCTTAATATCCTTAATCTCTTCCTTTACTTCATTAAGTTTGTCCATGATATTTGTTTGGACAACTTTCATTATTTGTTCAATGTTCTGCATCTCTTCCTGGTTTTAATGTTCCTTCTGTTTTGTTTATTTCTATTAACATATATTCAGCTTGACTCATTCTTTCCTTGACTTTACTGACTCTAATTATGAACCTGTTGCTTGAATTATTTCTTTCTGATATTGTGTTTGTGTATTTTTTAAGTTTGTTTCTAATACTTCATTGGACACTTATTTAAAGCATCCATCTCTCTGAAGAAATTTCTTATGGATCTATGCATATTGCTGATCCTTTCCAAGAGATCTTATTTATTTTTTAAAAAAATAATATTCTATTGAAGTATATCATTTGAACATGAATATAAATAAATAATAAATGTATATTAAAATTTGTGAGTTTACAAAGCAAACATGCTTATCATCATACGAGGTTCCCATACACGTCCCCAACACCAACACCTTGCATTCTTGTAAAACATTTTAAAAAATATTACTACTAGCTCTAGCCCATATCTACATTTGTTATATTTTCCTCCAACCCACCCAATTATTAACATGCTATAATCGTATTATATATTTATCATTCTTGATAAAATGTTCTCATACTTGTTCTGTTAACCTCAATCCATCTTCCACCACTGGATTCCCTGTGTTATACAGTCCCAAGTTTGTACTTCCATTCAAAATTTATACTAAGTTGCTCTCGTTTTCATCACATAGTTGAGTTGTTATCACCTCAGTCAATTTCAGAACATTTTCATTACTCTCAAAGGAAAAATATCATAGCCCCTGCTACCCCATATTGTTGTCCCTTAGTACTGAAATATTTTCTTGCCATTGGTGCAAAATATTACAATCTTAGTGTTAACTAATAGGTCTTTGAAGCAAGTCATTGTCAATACTCTTTAACAACAACAACAACAACAAAAAACACTAGGAACATCTGTGTTTCATTAAGCTGGCTTTATTATTCAATGTAGTAAGCAAGAATACAACCATGGGGAAATGTGCAGTTTCTAATTAAGAGGGTGTTACAAAGAAACTATGATAGATTTAGGCTTTCTTTTATTATTAGGGGATGTTTAAAAGGAAAACATGTGTGTTATAGGTTGGATGTTCTCAGAATGCAGGAGCAGTTCTATGATTAGGTAAATCAATAAATCTTATCTAAGTCAGGGCAACATACAGTAACAAAAGGGTTGTAATTGAAAAAGTAATAGCAGTTTCTGAACTACAGAGTGGGTGTTGCAACTCTGCTGAGATTCAGGGCTCAACTGGCATATGAACTATAATGTAAACTCTTGACCAAGGTTAGAAGAAATGCTTCAATATATGTTCATCAATTATAACAAATATACCACACTAATCAAAGATGCTGTCAATGGGGAAAGTGTGGGAGGGGTACTGAGTGTGAGGTATATGGGAATTGCACTATATTTTTGATGAATCATTTATGTAATCTAAATTACTACATGGGAAAAAATATCAAAGAGTTGTAGGACAATATCAAACAATATAATATGCATGTAGTTAGAGCTCTATGACAAGAATACAGAAGGAATAGGGCAGAAGAGCTGTTAAGGATATCACTTTTCCAAAAATAAATAAAGACATCAAATCAATGGAACTTAATTGTCAGGGAAATCCCAGGAAGAATAAATACAAAAAAATAAATGAAGTGGGCATAAAATATATCTATATTCACCATACTCACTGTAGAAAAATAAATATAATATAAACATTATGAAGGAATTCAGAGAAAAATACATATATCAAATTTGAAAAAATATAATTATTATAAGAGACTTACCATCAAAAATGAAACAAGTCAGAAGATAATGGAAAGATATATTTAAAGTACTGAAAGATGAAACTCATTCCAGTGTTGAAGCCCACTGAAAACAACTTTTCAATGCAAAAATAAATAAAGACTTTTTATAAAAGTTAACATGCACAGACACAGAGAAATAATTTTTTTGCCAGCACACTTGTGTTTAAAAATTATCCAGATAGGGATATTATAACAGATAATCTAGACATAAATGACATTAAAATGTAAAATTAAGGTAAATATGTCATACATTTATTTTTTAAAATTCTAATTGCTTTAAAAGTAATTGCCTAAAGCAAAACTAGGTTGACTAATTGTTTAGGTTCACCCTTATATAAAATAATATATGGCAAAATTTTAAAAAATGAAATAAAAATTAAAACTCTACTACTATACATTTTCAATGTCATGAATAATATATTTTATTTTAGGTAGACTATGATAAATTACACATACATATTATAATTCCTAGGTAAAGTACTAAAAAAGAGAGAAAAGTAAAATTACAAACATAAAGACTAAAGGTAAAGATATCACTATAGTCACCCATACATATTAAAAAGATAGCAAGAAAATGTTATAAACAATGTTTAGTTATTAACTTTGATAATTTGGACTAAATGCACTATTCCTAATGTGTTCATATCAGAAGAAATGGGTAAACTCTTTACTCTAATATCTCTATAAAAATTGAATTTTTCCTTAAAAATCTTCCAAATGACAAAAACTACATATATAATTGTTTTTAAAATGTAAGAATTTCATCTTCCCCTCATACAGGAATGTGTCTAAACTGCTATGTGAAGTTTATTCAACCCTGAATAAGAGGACAACATTTTGGGAGACAGCAGAGCAAACAAATAAATGAAAACTGGCCTCCAGGATTACCTCATGGAAAAGAGCCACCCACAAACCTTAGTTAGATCAAGTCTGTGCACTTATACCTGAAGATTACACTTTCCCTTTTGTTGAGCCACTCTGTTTCTGAAGTACATTCTTACACCAAACAGGCTGTTCCTGACTAATATAAGTTTTCTACTCAACTCATTCACATCACCAGATAAATTCCTCTTTTGATTATATAATTTTTTTCTTTCTTAAAATAGAACTATACATGTATATTGGAGCAGCTGAATCCAAAATTTCACTCTCTTCTCTTAGGAGATTTAGTGAAGTCTGCCAGCAACATACCCCTCTCAACCCTGTATTTGTTAATATTTTATAATATAATAATGTATATTTTCAACTGATGAGTGTTATAATTTTGTTGGAAAAATGCCATATGATAAAGTGGTGATTGAAAATGTGAACTCTAAAGTAATTCTGTCTGGGTCCTAATATGACTTGGTCCTTTAACCAATTGTCTGACAATGAACAAGCTATGAATTCACTCTGAGCCCCATTTTTAACATCTGTAAAACACAGTCATTTTTACTCAATCTGATGAGAAATCTTGTAGGATTAGTGAAGAAAAGTGACAGTATACCACCTATATTTCAATAGTATCACTAGCCCCAGCTTTGATAATAGACTCAAGAGGGATAAGGTAGAAAGCAAGGAGACAATCTGGAAGGCTGTGGCAATAATTTAAAGATGGAGATCATGGTTCTTTGGGCCAGCATGTTAGCAGAGGAGGTGTTGATAAATAGTCATGCACCAAATATATTTTGAAAAGAGAATCAATATGATATGCTGATGGACAAGATATAAGTTGTGAGACTTAAGAAAAAAATCCAGAATGACTCATGTTTTTGTCTGAACAAGTAGGAGGATACATTTTCATTACCTGAGATTAAATTTTAGATGTTGCAAATGCAAATATCTTACAGAGCGTTATCTTGTGATGCTAAACCAGGTTAATTATTTACCTAAAGCCCTTGAATATTGTCTGGCCCTCATTAGGTGATTTTTATTTTATTTTTTTGAATGTTAACAAAACTTTTACTTCTTCCAGGTATAAAAATTTACACATATTGCATTAAATACCATGCCCTAACCCCGCCCCCCCCGCCCCCAGCCCCTTGCAGTTGAAGTTTTATGTCTCACAGATAATCTAGAACTATTGTATTTGCATTACTTGCCTTTGAGAAACTTCAGTAATAAAGAGAATGATACACATTTTCAAATGTATATAAAATATATTTATGCTATTGACCAGAGAATTCTGTTAGGCTTCCATGTGAGCATAGCCCCTCTTACATCTGAGTTATCATAAGATTAAACATTTCTTATTCCACAAAAATTATTTTACAACCAAATTTAAAGAAGAGAATGAAAATCGTTCGTGTTATTTTTCACATGTTTTTTCTTCCAAGTATTTGTTGTACATATAAAGCTTATTTTTATGTGCACTTAAAATTTATAAAATTTTATCACAGTGAATTTTCAGTAATATACTGATTTTTTATTACTAAATATTTCTAATATACCCAAGCCTTTGTTATAATAGACTTTTCTAAAACCCACAATATCATGAATTTTGCATTGAATGGTCCAGCATAACTAAGTACTTTCTAGGAGTGAACACCAGGTGATGAATAAGCATTTTTGATGCATCATAAGGAAATTATGACAGAGTTTCTCCAGGCAGGCTTGGGAATGTCAACTATTCATCAATAGAGCAGATGCAATGATGTAATCAGCCACAGCAATGTTTTTTGAAAATTATTTGCTTTTTTAGTGTGTTGGTCTTTATTATATTAAAAGAAACATGCAAAAAGAAACAAAATAAAAGTACTGAGTTGAATAAAGATTTTCTAATTAGGTGAATGGTCAAAAGCTTACTTCCTCTATATACAACCAGGGGAAATGCTTTCTTGTGAATATTTCATTAACTAATGATTATGAAGTCAATTTCCATGTAGATTTAGAAGCAACTCCTGTAAGAAAACTGTTTACATTGCACAATGTTGGAAAATATTTGATATAATAGAGGAAGGAATAAAATAAATAATATAATATGATTAAAATTGAATGTATAATTCTTCATAAAAAATTCAGTAATATTAGGAAAGCTTATTTGGAGATTAAAAGGCCAGCATTAATTCATTTGTCACTAAGTGACCTTTGTGTTGTTTTTTTTATTAAGATTTATTTTATTTATTTATTTCTCCTCACCCCTGCATTGTTTTGCACTTGTTGTGTCTGTCTGTCTGCCTTGTTTTTCTAGGAAGCACCAGGAACTGAACCTGGGACATCTGATGTGGGAGGGAGGTGCCTAATCACTTGAGCTACCTCCACTTCCAACCTTGGTTTTTAAGGCTTTCTATGTTAATGCCACCTCAATAGTCTGTAAAGTCAACATGAGGTAGTTTTTTCCCAACGTTGAAATCAATTTTTCTAGTCACTAAGTTTACTCTAAAATAATATTCATAGTCAAAGAAAGAATAATTTATAAAACTTATTATGACAAATCTTTTTTTTTTTTTTTTGCTGAATTTTTATTGTTGGGTCTCTAATATATCACCTCTAATAGTTAGATATTGTTGGCAGATCATATAAAATAAACAGAAAGGAAACATAATCTATTAGTCATATATTTCAATAAAATTATAACTTTATCCTTGACAATTATTCAATGGCTTTAAATTTTTATAAAAAATATCTACTTCTATTTTTAATTATTTCTAACTTTAGTATGGTGCTTTATAATTTTTTGGAAAATTGTCTTTATTTTTATTTTATTCTCTCTTCACATCTCTGGAATTCAAAGGCTTATATTTTCCTATAGTACTACTTTGCAGAGTAGTATTTATATGCTCATATTTGTAGATATATATTTTCACATCCATTTAATATTCATCCATTTCTTACAGACATCATATAGTTGGGTCTTATTTTCTAATACATTCAATTAAATTGCATTTAATTGCAATATTTGAACACATTTAAAATCATTATTTATGTGATATTTTCACTTTGTGTCATATAATTTTGAGATTCTGATTCTTACATCTTACTTCTTTTGGTTAATATAATATTTAATATTTAATTTCATTCCTTTTTATGGATTTTTAAACTACATTACTTTGCACTATATTCTGAGTGTTTTCTTGGAGGATAAAATTTGCATCCTTACATTATTTTATTGCTTTTAATATTATTATGATTGCTTCTTGTCAAAGGTGGCAGCATAAGACACTCCAGGGCTTGTTTACCCACAAAATCTTTGAGAAACTCCAATAAAAACAAACTGCCTTCCTCAAATTTCCAGAAAACAGGTAAATAATTGCAGTAACTGGGTGAGTCCTGAATCAAGAAAATGCCAATTAAAACTGACATAACAAGCTGGGTTGTACCCTCATCCCTCACTGGCATGGCGTGGACTGCCCTGAACTTTTATTGCATGTCCCTGACTCTGTTTTGGCGGAAGTAGAATAACTCCCAGAAGTATACTGAAGTGCTTGCAGGTTGGTTCCAATCTTGGTTTTAGTAGCAGCCTGAAAGCTGTCTTGTTTCCCCAGAACTTGCCCTGCAAGCAGAAAGAGGTTGCAGACAGTAAAAGCATTTTAAGTAACTATCAATTCAAAGTGGCCTGTACAAGGGATTCTTGGCTATAAGACATATAATAGTACACTAAAATGTGAGGGGTGGGTTACTTTATAGGGATAGGGAAGGCATTCCAATTCTAGTATACACAAATTTCTAAGGTCCTCAAACAAGCCCAGGAGAAAACACAAGTCAGGAGCGGATCCCACATTTCCACACATTTGCCTCAGATGGACCTTCTTGATAGAAGAATTAAACTCTTAAGGACCAGCCAACACAGAGCCAATTTTAAAGACAGTGAAAGTTTTTTTTTTTTTTTTTTTTTTTTAAAAGATCCTGACACTCAATGATATAAATGGAATATAACTACATGAATAAGTAGGGTGGGTAGAGCAAGGATGAGGGTTCCATGATTCCCTGAAGAGTTCAATGCCAATAGCATTTGCCACGAATCTTATAGCTCATATGGGATCAGGCTTTCATTCTGGTAGTAGTGGTTGCCTTTTTTGTAAAACTAAAATGGAATGGTGATAATCTGCCTTTCTACACTTTCCTCCAACCCTCCTCTCCTATTTTGTTTTGTTTTTGTTTTCGTTTTTCCTTTCAACCTACAGAAATCATTTTAGTATTTCTTGCAGGGCAGGAAACTTTATGACAAATTCCCTCAATTTCTGTTCATCTGTGAATATTTTGAACTCTCTCATTTTTGAATGACAAATATGCTGGATATAGAATTCTTGGATGCCAGTTATTTTCTTTCAGCACCTTAAGTATGTCATACCAGTGCCTTCCCACCTTTCTGTTTTCAGATGAATTTCTTTTCTCTTGCTGCTTTCAGGATTCTATCTTTGTCTTGACTGTCTGAAAATATAATAAGTATGTGTCTCAGGGTAGACCTGCTAGTATTTATTGTGCTTGGAATATGCTGCAGTTCCTGAACATATACATCCATGTCCCTCTTAAGAGTTGGGAAATTTTTGGCAATTATTATCTCAAACACTCCTTCTGCCACTTTTCTCTTTTCTTCTCCTCTGGGATGCCCATAAGGTGTATGTTTGTTATTTTTTGTTGTCATTAAATTCCATGAGGACCTGATGAATTTTTTTCTTATTTTTGTATATCTGTTCAAATTTCTATGTGATTTCAAGATGCCCTATATTTGATGTTGTGAATTCCTTCCTCTGCCTGTTCAAACTTGCTGTTATGTGCTTCTAGTGCATTTTTCTAAAGAGGAATAAAAATAAAATATGACATATATAAGCCTAAAGAAAAAAATCACTAAAGTAAGTAATGCCTTTACAGTAGTAACATTGAATGTTAATGGAATAAACTCTTCAATAAAAAAACACAGACTGGGAGTGGATATGGCTCAAGCAGTTGAGTGTCTGCCTCCCACATGGGAGGTCCAAGGATCAGTTCCTAATGCCTCCTAAAGAAGACAAATAATGAACAGACAATGAGCCAGCAACAAGCAAAAACAACAAGCAATGAGCAAAAACAAAACAAAAAACAATGAGCAAGACAATAAGAAAACAAGCAGACAATGAGCAGAAACAACAATCAGATGAGTACAAACAAACAGAAAAACAACAATGAAGAAAAATGGACAAACAGATAAGGGAACCATCGGGGGGGGGGAGACTTGGATTGGCATAATGAATATGGAAATATGACATCTATATGATGTGTACAAGGAACTCAGTTAGTCTTAGGGACACAAATAGGTTTGAAATGAAATGTTAAAAAATGATTTTACATGCAAACAGTAACCAGAAAAGTGGCAGGAGTATCTATATTAATATCACACCAAGTAGATATTAGATGCAAAAGTGTTGGAAGAGACAAAGAAGGACACTATATATTAATAAACTTGGCAATATACCAAGAAGAAAGAATAGTCATAAATATTTAAGCACCTTACCAGGTTTCAACAAAATACATGAGGCAAATAGCCTAGGTAAAACCCTTGGTTCACTGCAGGCAACTGAGTGGGGAATGAATGTTCTCTTCTCTAGGAATCTGAGGGTTATGGTGGAGGGCAGAGAGTGGTTTCTTTTCAGTGAGTGTGTCCACCTGAGCCCCCTTTGAATCTCAGAAAAGACCCCAGCCAGCACTGAAGCAGCCCCAGGGAGAGGAGAAGGAGGATATGTTCAGGCAGGCTGCCACACCCAACTGCCATGGGTGAGAGAAGAACTTGGTCAGTGAGACAGTAGGTGGAGAAGACACCTAACCAGCCTGGGAGAGAAGGAAGCCAGGCGAGATAGCCAGTAGCCAGGTGTTACAGCCCAACTCCTAAAGGGCATGATTCGGCATGGCTGCAAGACCAAAGAACACACCTGGCATTTAGTCAGGCATAAGCCTTTTACAGGAGATAATCTGTGATCAACATCAATTCAGTTTCTATTTAATAACGGCTTCATGCAATTAGCCATTTAAATACTGCAGTTTAGACAATGCCTTTATAAACTTCTTATAATTAACAATAAGTTACTTTTTGTTATTAATATAAACTCCAAGATTTCTACTTAATAATGATTTCCCAGAATCAGTCACATACATTGCAATCTTTCAGTTTAGAATATGCTTTTACAAACTTCCCATAGCGATCCATTGACACATAGACTATAGTTACTTCATCTCAGGAAAAAAAATCACCTTTACAAAACACACTCCCTTAATTAATGCTGCCTTCTACAATATCTTCTATGATTTTCTATATTCATTCAAGCCTTCTTTTACATATTTCCACCCAGATTTTATGAAAACCAACCATCTTATCTTAGTAAAAAACACATACTTTTAAACAAATATCAAATTTTAGTCATCATTGAGTATGAATTCACTCCCACAAAGCTTTTACTTCTTTAGGTATCTATTTACATCTTACATCTCTCATTTTGTTCTGTGAAGAAAAAGTAGCTATTCATTTCAATTTAGGCAAAAACATTTTTTTTAAAAGAGGTTTGTAATAACCTCATTAGCCAAAGAATTAAAATTTTCATCATATTAAAGATTTAGCACATATAATGTTAATTTATTTTATTAGTATCCACATAAACCTAGGAAGATTTCACCCAATCTAGATAAAATTAAAATAATTATGGTTTATGAAAGAAATGTTCTTTTTCCTTCCTTCCTCCACAAGAAGCTAAAATCTCCTTTTCTTGAATAAAATCCTAAAATGGTGAATAACTTTAAAAGCATACTGATACTGACTGCCAGGTAATAATATATAATTATTTAATTTGTTTTAATCATAATTTATAAACAACTTTCCATAGCTTTCAAAGAGTTTTTCTTTCTTACTGAAATTTGGCCATTGAGTTATTACTGTTTTGTCAAAGGCTGTTAAAACTTAATAGGGGAATGACAGGGCTGACTATACAAAACAAGATTTATTCTGTAATATCCCCACTGTCCCTATCATTTTAATCTCCATGCCTTGTAGACTGAATTCTAGGGTAGCCTCACATCTCCCCTATCATTCTACACCCAGCCCATGCCCTTCTCTTCTAAATCAGTTTTACTGAAATTCAGTCAAGGTTAGGAGAAGGCCTTTGGGGTAGGATGGGCTATAGAAAGATTATGGAAGAATTCAGAACAACCTTCTTAGTTTATTTTAAATAGTTTCTTTAGTCAGATTTTGCATGTCTTTTTATCCTCTTGGGATTTTCTAATTTGGACTCCAGGAGTATTCATTTACCAAGATAAACACTTATTTCATTTTTAGCCATTTGAATAGGACTTTTTAAAGAATTTTCATTTGTTTATTTAATATTACTACCCAGAAATATGAAAATATACAGTGACACAACAATCACAAAAAGAGTTAAGTCACACCAATAGAACCATAAAACTCATGAATTTGACTAATAATTCTTACTCCTTTTGTATGGCTGCCTTCTTGCTGGCCATAATTTCACATCTCAGACTTTTTGCTCCTTTTAAGATCTTCTCTGGAATCAGTGTTGCCTGTAAAATGCAAGCTCCTTCTTGTAAACACTTTTATTAGGTAACAGCAACCAGTTAGGAATTCTTGAGCAGTGTAAATGTACTTAAGCACTAATTTACCAGTTTATTCAGACAAGCATTTAACACATGTATTCTGGGTTACTCTTCAGGAGTACACTTACTCAGATTTGAAATTCAGCAGTAAACTGTTAATTCAAAACTGTAAGTTGGTTTTAACACATTGATAAAAATTCTGATCAAAATAAAATGTGACTAAACTTAAAACATTGTTAAAATAACATCCCATTTAAACTCTTCCACAGTTTACACAAGTATTATGAGCTTTCAAGTTTGTAATATATTTTTAATTGCACGCTTTAAAAAGTTACTAGCAATCTTTTCCTATTTTTTTTTTGAGTTTTATACTTCAAAGTTACTAAACTTGAACAGCACCAATTTTGTTAATGTGGCTATCCTGATCTAATTCAAAATTAAATGGAAACAGAACGGAGAACACTAGTGTTGGTTAGATTTTTCTCTTCTCCAATAAACTAATTATATTAGCTCCACTAGCCCATAAGTGCACGAACCAGGTGGCAAGGGGTTCATAGAGTTGCTGCCAGAATGTTTCCCTATCTTAGTTAACTGCTACTCTCATCAGCATTTTCAAGCATCCCCATATTCATGTGGATTTCCAGAACACTCAAGCAAGTGGGCAGCACCATATTCTCTTGTGGTTCCCACTCATCCAGGAGTGCATCCACCCATCCCCACATGGATGTTACAAGCCAACCTAGGATTTCCCCTATGGATTTTCCTTTCCCTGAGCTCATGCACTCTACTGCAATTCAGTCTCCTGGCTCATGGCCCACCAATTGTTACAACCCAGTTCCTGAAGGGCATGAGTTGGTGAGGCTGCAAGACCAAAGAACATATCTGTTTTAAGCTTTATTGGGACTTACAGACTGGAGAGAATCTCTGAAGATGGCAGTTCAGAGATTGAAGATAGTGTTCTGCAAAAAGACAGGAAAATGAGGGGTGATATAAGGGGTCTTAGAACAAGGATGTGCCATAGGGGTGATAGCAAGGACATTCCATTGCGTTTGAGAACAGAGTTTCTTCTAGGGTCACAGGAAGTATACACATGGGGTCAGGTGATATTTTCACTATGTTCATAGGAAGAATATTTACCAAGGGTATTTATTGCTTTGGGTAGATTGTAGTTTATGATACTATCTAAGCATTTTCTACCCTCTGGGGAGGGTTGTTACTATTTAATTTAAGCCTAGGTCACATAGGTGGCTACTTGCTGAGGACTTAAGAGGGCCCTGGATCTCCACACCAGCAACCTGATAGCAACCTGTTTCCCTTGAGGGAAAGGGGGTGGGGAAAAGCAGCCATGATTTCAGAAGCCTACCTAATCTGTGGAGTGGGTGGAGATCAGTGTAGTAACACCTGCCTCGTATATACTAGATCCCTGGTTTAATTTCCAGTACCACCTGAGAGAAGGGATCCAGAGAGTGATCCAATGAGTTTTCAGTTACCCAGCTGGGACCTTGTGACAGGAAATTAGAGACTGAGATTTTTTTGTGTGTTTGTTTTAGGTTTTTCAATAGATTTTATATTTTAAATTTATTTTTATGTTTTAAATTCTTTATTGTTTTTTCTAAAACTGGTGTATTAGTCAGCCAAAAGAGTGCTCATGCAAAATACCAGAAATTGGTTCATTTTTATAAAGGTTATTTATTTGGGGTAGAAGCTTACAGTTAACAGGCCATAAAATGTAATTTACTCCCTTCACAAAAGCCTATTGCCAAGTATTGGAGCAAGATGGCTGCTAACATCTGCCAGGGTTCAGGCTTCCTGGGTTACTCTCTTCCCAAGACTTACTTCTATCTGTATTCAGCTCCTCTACTATCTCCAGCTGTACACTATCAGGTGAACAGCTTTTTTCTCTTCCTGAGAACTTTTCTCTTTCCTCATGACCAAGCTCCTCTGTGTGCTTACTTCCTGGGGCTCCAGGTCAAAAAATCCAAACTCCCTTCTCTCCAGTGCAGTTTGTCTGTGAGTCCCCACCCATCAAGGGGGTGGGGATGCAATGCCCTGCTGATATGGCCCAGTCAAAGCCTTAATCATTATTTAACCAAGTAAAAGTAAAACCTCTGAATCCAATATACTCTAATATGCCCAGAGGTTAAGACTAGTTTAAAAACATAATCCAATATTACTTTTTGGAATTCATCAATTATATCAAACTGCTACCCTCCACCCTCTGAATTCCAAAAAGACATTACAATACTTTTTTTAAAAACTTTATATCAGCTACAATGCTGAGTACAAAATTGTATCACAGTCAGTTTAAATAAATACAGTTTGTCTTGGGGCAAAGTCCTTTCTGCTGTAGACCTCTGAAACTTACAAATCTATTTATCTGCTTCCAATACACATATGGACAGACAAAGGATAAACATTTTTATTCCCAAAAGGAAAATTTGGGAGGGAAATATGAGTCACCAGTCCTCTACAGTTCAGTAAGCCTGCAGGGCATACTTCATTCGATTTCAAATCTGTGAGTTATCCTTAAGATGATAGTTTCTTCTCCCTGGGGCATTATGGGGACTCACTTTTTCCACAGTCTTGCCTTATGGCCATTTTCTTGGTTCCAACTTTATCAAGCATCTGAGTGTCAACCAAGCTCCAGACCACACCCTCCAAAAGTGTTGGAGTGATTGCCACACCTTACCTACCTATGGTTTAGAGTCTTATCCCACCTAGTAGAGTGAAATGAAGACAACATCCTCTCTAACATTTGGCATACAGGCTTAAACATTTCAGAGCAACAAGTTGACCACCTGGCCTTCCCTAATCCATGGGGGATAAGTCCACCCTTCTCAGACCCATGGGGTGCTGACCTTAACTGCCATAATCCTTGAGGAATGTGCTCCACTGTCTCTGTACCCAGGGGTGGCAAAACTCTCCCCAAACATCAGATTGGAACATCCACCCTCTTCACCTGCTGGGGCAAACTCACCGTCTCTGTACACATGGGTGGGGTTCCTCTCTTTGCCCAAGGTGATGTCTTAATTCCACATTCATCTTCCATGGCTTTCCCCTTAAAGCTGTTTCTTCTTTAAGCTCTCTTTTCCATGTGCATTTTAGTCCAAGCTGACAGTGGTTTTGATCATACAGTTCTCTCAAAAAGCTTGTAGGTTTAACATGCAGTTACCTTGGGTCCAACCTACCAGACATTAAGACTTTCCACAAGTCTTTCCTAGTTAACTGTGTCTTCAATCCTGATTTACAAGTTCCAAATTAAGTTAAGTCCTCAAAGGGGGCACTATTGTTTGGGAGCTTGATTTCCAAAGGCTTGGAATTTCCAGAATCAACTTATGTTTACTTTGTGCCCAACAGTTCAGTCCTCAACATATTTCTCTTCTCTAGCATTTTGTTATAAGCTGCAAGGAGAAGCCAAGCCACATTCTCCAGGTTTACTTTGGAAAGTTCTTCACCTAAATGCTGAGGGTCACCAATTTCAAATTCTTCCTTCCATAAAAAATCATGAGTCAATCTTGCTAAGTTATGTACAATGTTAAACACAGATCACCTTTCCTCCAGTTTCCAATAATAGTTTTGCCATTTACTTCTAAGCCCTCATAAAGTCTCTTTAGAGTCCATATTACCATGAACAGTGTCCTCAAAGCAATGTAGGTCTTTTCTACCAAGCATTTCACAATTCCTCCAAAAAATACCCCTTATCTATTTATAAAACCATTCCAGCTTTTTGTTAATTGCAAAAGTATTACCCCACTACTGGTACTAAATTCTGTATTAGTCAGCCAAAATGGTACTGATGCAAAATACCAGAAATCAGTTGGTTTTTATAAAGACTATTTATTTGGTGTAAAATTTACAGTTACCAGGCTATAAAGCATAAGTTACTTTCCTGACCAAAGTCTATTGCCATGTGTTGGAGCAAGATGGCTGCTGACATCTGCAAAGGTTCAAGCTTGATATGATTAAGCACTGATTTCTCATCTGAGACCATGGAAGAGAGAAAGAAGGGGTATGACATAGTTAAGTTGTTAAAATAACGGCCAATCAAGAATTCTGTATCTAGCAAAGTTGGGTAATCTAAGCACCTCTTAAAATATATGTATATATATATATATATATATAAATAACATTTTTGTAAGCAAATACACATATATGCATGTATATTTATATATCATTTTGCAAATGTTTGTATTATTGTGAGAATTTTTATTTTTACCCACAATAAAAATAAATAAAAATGAGGGAGAGCTCAAAATATTCACAGAAAGAAAAAGGAATTTAGAGTGTTTGTCAACGAGAATCCCATATATCAAGAAATACTAAAGGGACTTCCGTACTTTAAAAGGAAAAAAAAAATACAAGGGAAAGAGAATTGGAGTACAGTATAGAAAAGAAGATCATTATTAAAAATAACTAAAAAAGATAAAAAAAGAAATAAAAATAAAATATGACATATAAACCTAAAGAAAATATAGCTAATGTAAGAACTTACTTGATAGTAATAACATTGAATGCTAATGAATTAAACTCTCCAATCAAAAAACAAACAAATAAACAGATTGGCAGATGGATTAGGAAAAATGACCCAGCTTTATGCTGTCTACAAGAAACTCACTTTGACCCCGGGTCACAAGGATGTTCCAAGTGAATGCTTTTAAAACTATTTTTTTTTTTTGCAAACAATAATCAAAACAGTGCAGGGATAGCTATAGTAAAATTAGGCAAAATAGTCTTAAAATGCAAAACTATTTTAAGAGAAAAAGAAGGACACTATATATTAGTAAAAAGGTTATCTATCTAGAAGGTAGAATAATCATAAACATTTATGACCAAACCAGAATGCACCAAAATAATACATCAGGCAAACATTGGAAAAATAAGTGGAGAAACAGATGCCTCTAAAATTATTTTCGGGAGCTTTAACACAACATTAGCACCATTAGACAGAACATCTCAATGAGGGTCAATAACAAAAAAGAGACATTGAATAATACATTAGCTGATCTAGACTGAAGAGACATATACAGAACATTACACCCAAATACACCTGGATATTCATTCTTCTTGAGCGCACATGAATCTTTCTCCAGGATAGACCTCATGCCAAGTCAAAGAACAAATCCGAATGAATTCAGAAAGATTGGTATTATACAAAGTAATTTCTGTGACCACAATGGAATGAAGTTGGAAATTAATATGAGGCAAAGAACCAGAATAGGCACAATGTTTTGAAAGTTAAACAACATACGCTTAGACAATCAGAGGGTCAAGGAGGATATGGCAAAAGAAATTCATAACTACCTTCAAATGTTTTAAAATGAGAACATGACATATCAAAATCTATGGAATGCAGCAAAAGTTGTGCTGAGAGGGAAGTTTATAGTCATAAATGCCTATATTTAAAAAAAGAAAGAGCTAAAATCAAAGACCTAACTGCATTCCTAACTGTAGGTACTAGAAAAGAGCAATAACTAATCCCAAAGCAAGCAATAGGAAAGAAATATAAAAAAATTGAACAGAGCAAAAAGAAATTGAAAATAAACTTTAAAAAAACACTAGAAAAATTTAGCAAAAGCAAAAACTAGTTCTTTGAGAACATTAATAAAATTAACAAACTCTTAGAATAACAAGGACATAAAGAGTGAAGATGTAAATAAATAAAATAAAAAATGAAAGAAGGTATATCTCCACTGATCTCAGAGAAATATAGAGTATCATAAGAGGATACTTTTCAAAAATTGTATGCCAACAAATGGATAACTTAAATGAAATGGATAAATTACTAGAAATACACAAGCAGACTACATTGTTGAAAGATGAAATTTATGAACTCACCAGAACAATCACAAGGAATGAGATTCAACCTGTAATCTAAAACTTCCCAAATAAGAAGAATCAAGGACCAAATGGCTTCACAGGAGAATTCCACCAAACATTCCAGAAAGATCTAACACCAATCCTGCTTCAAATCTTCCAAAATATAGAAGTGGGGGGATCATTGCCTTACTCAATTGATGATGCCAAAATCACCTTAATACCAAAGACACAGAAAGACACCATAAGGAAGGAAGTAATAATCTCACTATTTGAAGATGACATGGTCCTAAACAAAGAAAGTCCTGAGAAATCCACAACAAAGTTTCTAGAGCTGATAAATGAGTTCGTTAAGTGGCAAGCTATAAGAACAAAACTCAAAAATCATTAACATTTCTGTACACAAAGAATGAACAATCTTAGGAGGAAATCAATAAAAAATTCTATTTACATTATTAACTAACTGAATCAAATACCTAAGAAGAAACTTAACTAAAGAATTAAACAACTTTATCCAGAAAACTATAAAACATTGTTAGAAGAAATCAAAGAAGACCTATGTAAATGGAAGAATATTCCATGTTCAAGAATTGGAGGACTAAACATGATAAAGATGTCTGTCCTACCCAAATTGATTTACAGATTTAATGCAATCTCAATAAAAATTAAAAAAAAAAAATATTTTTTACTGAATTGGAAAAGCTAATTGTGAAATTATTTTGGAAGGTCACCAGTCCCCAAATAACTGAAAACACACTGTAAAAGAAAAAAAAAAAAGGGAGGAATCATGCTACCTGACATTAAAACATACTACAAAGCTACAGTGGCAAAAATTGCATGGTATTGGAACAAGGATAGACATACTGACCAATTGAAGAGAATTTTGAGTTCTGAAATAGATCCTTGCATGTACCGTTAAATGATGTCTGACAAAGCAACCAAGCTCACTCAACTGGGACAGAATGACCTTTTCAACCAATGGTGCTTGAAGAATCAGATATCTATATCTGTGGCAGTTTGAAAATGTTTATGAATTCCAAAAATAGATATTGGATTATGTTTGTAACTAGTCTGTACCTAAGGGCATATTAGATTTTATTGGATTCAGAGGTTTCACTTTTACTTGGTGAAATAATGATTGAGACTTTCATTGGGCCACATCAGTAGGATGTTGACTCCCCACCCCCTTGGTGGGTGGGGACTCACAGAGAAACCATGCCACAGAGAAAGAAGTTTAGAGTTTTGGATGTGGGAGCCTGGGAAGTAAGGACACAGAGGAATAGAGAGAAGGCTTGATTAGACACAGCAGAGGCCCCAGGAAGAGAGACAAACCATTCACTAGAGAGTCTATATCTGGTCTTGTGGAGAAAGCAGAGAAGCTGAGCTCAGAAAGAAATGAGCCCTGGGAATAGAGGAAACCAGGAAGCCAAACCCTTGAAGAAATTGGAAGCCATCTTTCTCCAGCATGTGGCAACAGACTTTAGTGAGGGAAATAACTTATGCCTTATGGCCTGGTAACTGTAAGTTTCTACAATAAATAAATACCCTTTATTAAAAACCAACTGATTTCTGGTATTTTGCAACAGCACCTCTTTGGCTAAATAATAAAATATCCAAAAGAATGAAAGGGGATCACCATGTCATTCCCTATACAAAAATTAACTAAAATGGAGTGAAGACCTAAATATAAGAACCAAGATCATAAAGCTCCTAGAAGGTAATATACAGAAGCATCTACAAGATTTTGTAATAGAAAACGGTTTCATAAACTTTACACCCAAAGCATGAGAAATGAAAGATAAAATATATAAACTGGACCTCCTCAAAATTAAAAACTTTTGCATTTTAAATGAGTTTTCTAGAGAGTGCAAAGATAGTCTACACGATGGGAGAAAATATTTGTTAAACATCTGTCCAATAGGGGCCTAATCTCCAGTATATGTAAAGAAAGCCTACATCTCAAATAAAAAAAAAAAAAAAAGACAAACAACCCATTTAAAAAAAATGTGCAAGAAATTTAAATAGAGACTTCTCCAAGAATAAATACAAATGGCTAAATAGCACTTGAAAATATGTTCAGGATCACTAGTTCTTAGGGAAATTCAAATATAAACTACAAAATATATCATCTTATACCTATTAGAATGGCAACTATTAAAAAAAAAAACAAAAAACAAAGAACTACAAGTGTTGGAGAGGATGTGGAGGAAAGGGAACACTTATCCATTGCTGGTGTGAATGTAGAATGGTGCAGCCATAATGGAGAACAGTTTGGTGGTTCCTCAGGAAGCTACCTATAAAACTACCATATGATCCGGCAATCCCATTTCTGGGTATATACCTAGAATAATTGAAAACAGGGACATGAAGAGATATTTGCACACCAATGTTCATAGCTGTATTATTTGCTATTGCCCAAAGTTGGAAGCAGCACTAGTGTCCATCAACAGATGAATCAATAAGTAAATTGAGGTATATATATACAATTAAATATTACTCAGATGTAAGAAGGAATGCAGTATTAACACACAGTATAACATGGATGAATATTGAAGAACTTATGTGAGTGAAGTGAGCAAATCATTGAAAGACAAATATTACATGACATCAGTGATTTGACTTAAATAAATTGAGCAGGCCTGTAGGGATAATGTCTGGAAAATAGTTTATCAGGAGACTAAAATGAAGTAAAGTGTGGTGAACCAATGCTCAATAAGGGCAAAATTTATGATAAGGTGGAAGGGGGGTGTTGGCCAGTGGATGGGGGGATTGTAGTGCAGTGATGTGATTGGGTTTGATGGTGCTGGAGTGTCAGGGGGAGTAGGGTGGGGGGTTGGTTGGACTATCCATGAAATTGGGGATAGGGCTGAAGGAAGGAGCTGGTGAATTCTGGGGACTTTTAGGTCTGTGCTTAAAACTGCAATCGTGGGAATGTTCTTTTGGCAAATGTGGCAAGGAAGGGTTACTGGTACAGGGCTTTGGTGGTGAGGGGATGTGTGGGATAAAGCACATCTGGGGCATGCTTCAAGGGAATATGAAAGCGTTTATCCTCTCATAGTATGTTATCTCAGTGGGTGGGGACCCACACAATAAACAAGAAAATATTAAACCGCCCATGCTGGGGAGTCCTGCTGTGTTCACAATTAGAGGGACAAGAATCTTCTGAGAATATAGGTAGCGTCTAATAAAAGAAAACAGATCAATATGTCAATTCCTCGATATTATAACACATAATTATGAAACTTATTCTTCAAAACTGAAACTTAGTGATTACTGTAGGCCCAAGGGGAGGAGGAGGGATGAATAGAATAGAAGGAACATAGGATATTGGAATTGCTCTGCATAATCTTGCAGTGATGGACACAGGCCATTTTATATTTTGCCAAGAACTATGAAAGTGTATGGTTCAATATGTAAACCATAATGGAAGCATTGTCCATAGCTAGTAGCAATGCATCAATATTTGTACATCAGTTATAACAACTGTAGCATAAACATATAAAATGTTATTAATAGGGGACAGTGGGATGAGGGGAAGTGTTGGGTATATGGGATTCCCTATATTTTCTATGACATTTCTGTAACCTAAAGCTTCTTTGAAGATAAAGTGGAAAAAAAAGACCCTGGGGAAATATACAGAAGAAATTGTCACTGTCCATAAAAGATAACAGATCCTATGGTGAAAGACACAATGAAAAATGTTATTTTATTTTGTTTTATTTTATTATTTTTTATTTTTGTATTTCATTTGTGTACTAATATTATTGTGTTTATTATTATTTTTATTTGTTTATTTTTTGGCTTAGGTTTTGGGGAGGTTTTGATCACAGAAGGGCCACAACTGTGGCAGCAGAGGATCACTGGTGTGGGGTGTCGGTGATGGGGGTAAGTGAGGGGAGGTGTGCACCTGGGGCATGCCTCTATGACATATGAATAAGTTCAAGTGGTCATGAGACATTCTCTCAATGGATGGAGACCCAAACGATAAACAGAAGAATATTGAATTACCATCTTCAGAAGTCCTGCTACATTGTCTAAAAGAGCAGCAAGAATCCCCCACATATGCAATTGGTGCCTAGCCATGGAGGACAGACCATTATACCAGGCCCTTGATATTGACTGTTGTACTTATGAACCTTATTCTTGTGAAACTGAAACTTAGCCTAATACATTGCCTAAGAGTTACTAATGAAAGCCTCCTTGTTGCTCAAATGTGGCTTCTATCTAAGCCAAACTCAGAAAATAAACTCACTACTTTCCCCTAGCATGGGACATGACTCCCAGGGCACCTCCCTGGTACTGAGGGATGATTATGAAACACCAACTAGTGATGTGTAGTTGGAAAAAGACCTTGACCAAAAGGGGGAAATATTAAATACAAATGAGTTTTTATGGCTAAAAGATTTTGAAGTGAATCGGGAAGTCAATCCAGAGGTTGCTCGATGCACACCTCAGCATGATCTATAGACTGCCACAGTAAACAGTACCTCAAACTGCAAGGCTCCTGAGGGCTCTAGAAAAATCTAGACAATGCAGGCTGTGCAGACAATCTCAGGAATTAATCTCCCTGTCAGTGGGCCTTATAATTTTTCAAAGTATCCTATATGATAGTCTTTATTTCTGTGTGATCTGTGGTGATATCCCTTTCCTCATATCTTATTTTATGTATTTGCATCTCTCTCTTTTTTGCTTTGTTAGTCTAACTAACAGTTTGTCAATTTTATTAATCTTTTCAAAGAAACAGCTTTTTTTTGGTTTATTTTTGCTAGTGCTTTCTTATTTTCAAATTCATTTAGCTCTGCTCTAATCTTTATTATTTCCTTCTTTCTACTTCCTTTATGGTTAGTTTGTTGTTCTTTTTCTAATTCCTCCAAGGGCAGTTAGGTCTTTGATTTTAGCTCTTTCTTCTTTTTTAATATAGGCATTTATGGCTATGAATTTCCCTCTCAGTACAGCTTTTGCTGCATCCCATATGTTTTGATACGTTGTGTTGTCATTTTCATTCATTACAGCCTAGGTACTGATTTCTTTTGCAATTTCCTCCTTGAAGCACTGATTGTCTAACAATGTGTTGTTTAACTTCCATATCTTTGTGACTAATCTGCTTCTCTACCCCTCATTGATTTCCAGCTTCATTTCTTTGTGGTCAGAGAAATTACTTTGTTTAATTCTAATTTTTCTGAAATCATTGAGATTTGTTCTGTGGCATAGCATGTGGTCTATCCTCGGGAATATTCCATGTCCACTCCAGAAGTATATATATCCTACTGTATTTCGGGGTAATGCTCTGTGTAAGTCTATTAGGTCCAGGTACTCTAATGTATTATTCAAGGTCTTAGTTTCCTTACAGATTCTCTGT
Organism: Tolypeutes matacus; assembly: GCA_026826555.1. Lineage (NCBI taxonomy): Eukaryota > Metazoa > Chordata > Mammalia > Cingulata > Chlamyphoridae > Tolypeutes > Tolypeutes matacus. The sequence goes on along the minus strand of JAKSZT010054371.1, from coordinate 105,350 downwards.
CAAGATGTTCTGTCTAAAGATGATAATGGTGTATTAAATTACCCTACTATAATTGTAGAGGCATCTATTTCTCCACTTATTTTTTTTCAATGTTTGCATCTTATTTTGAGGTGCCCTGATTAGGTACATAAATGTTTATGATTGTTCTATTTTCTTGGTAGATTACCCTTTTTACTAATATATAGTGACTTTGTCTCTTACGATAGGTATGCATTTAAAGTCTGTTTTGTCTGATATTAGTATAGCTACTCCTGCCTTTTTTGGTTATTGTTTGCATGTAAAATTGTTTTCCAACCATTCACTTTCAGCATCCTTGCATCCCTGGGTCTAAGGTTATTTTCTTGTAGATAGAATATAGATGTATCATATTTCCTTATCCACTCTGCCAATCTGTGCCTCTTGAGTGGAGAGTTTAATCCATTAACATTCAATGTTATTACTGTCAAGGAATTACTTATAATAGACATATTTTCTTTAGGTTATGTATACCATATGTTGTTTTTATTTCTCTTTTTATGTTTTTTCGTTATTCTTACACTCTCCTCCATCTCTCTCTCTCCCCTGCTTTTTCCTTTCAATTGCAGAATTCCCTTTAGTATTTATTGAATTACAGGTTTCTTATTGATATATTCTCTTAATTTCTGTTTCTCTCTGAACATTTTGTACTCTCGCTCATTTTTGAATTCCAGTTTTGCTAGATACAGAATCTTGTCTGGAAGTTTATTTTTTGTTTTCCTTTTAGTCATCAACTGTTAATACCACTGCCTTCTTGTTTCCATGGTTTCAGATGAGGAATCAGTGCTTAATCTTATTGAGTTTCTCTTATATGTGATGGATGTTTTCACTTACTGCTTTCAATATTCTCTCTTTGTCTTGAGCATTGGTCAATTTGACAAGTATATGTCTTAGGGTAAACCTGTTAGGATTTATATTGTTTGGCATGTACTGTGCTTCCTGGACATGTATGTCCATGTCCCTTAATATAATTGGGAAATTTTCAGCCATTATTTCCTCTAATGCTCCTTCTGTGACCTTTCCCCACTCTTCTCCCTCTAAGATGCCTATAATGTGTATTTTTGAGTGTGTTTCATGTTATCATTCATATCCCTCAGTCCCTGCTGGATTTTTCTATCTTTTTTATATGTCTATTCTACTATCTGCCTGATTTCAGATGTACTTTATTCTACTTTGCTGATTCTTTCCTCTGCCTGTTCAAATCTGCTGTTATGTGCATCCAGCATATTTTTATTTCTTATATTGTGCCATTCATCACCATCATATCTGTTATCTTTTTATGTATGTTTAAAATTTATTTAGTATGTTCTCCCAGTGTCTTCTTAATATCCTTAATCTGTCCTTTATTTCGTTAAGTTGATTAACTATATTTGTTTAGACATCTCTGATTAGTTGTTCCACATTTTATATCTCCTCCTGTTTTTCAGTTAGTTCATTAAACTGGACCATGTCTTCCTGTTTCTTAGTGGCTTGTAATTTTTTGGTTGTGACTGGGCATCTGTTTATCTTAATGGGTTTATTTGGTTAGTTAGCTTCTTTTTCTACTCTAGGGTTTTATTTTGTTGTTGTTGTTTTGTGTGTGTGGTTTTCACTTCGACACCTCCTTATTCTTATTCTATTTCCTTTGTCTTGGATCACCATATATAGATGTGTGTGATATTCCCTTGTTATCCTAGTAAGTAATCCCTACTTTTTGATGAAGGAAATTGAAATATGAGGAACTTTTGTAATGTTGTGAATACATCCCTTCAATAGAGCAAAGCAAACACTGAGGAAAATTGTCGTAATCAACTTGTATAGAATTCTTTACAACAATCAAATATTTGAAACAACCTGAGGAGAATTTATACAGTAAAAAGTTTCTGAACTTTGTTGAGAAGAACTAGTGTATGGTATTGAAACAGGATACATTCCCTTCTCTGCAGTTATGCAGTATTCTTGAAAATGAGCCACTTGGCAATAATGGAAGCTGTTTAACATAGCAACCTTGCAATCAATCAAGGGTTGCAACTGTGTTTGGAGTGCCAAATGATGTCTATCCCACACACACACACCACAGCATTGATATATTTTGACCTGTCTGGCAACTTCATGGAAAATTCCATTCACAGGGTATTGTTATTACTTTAACTGAGTTGGAGCTCAGTTTGTGTAAATAATATTATTCTCAGATTAATTGTCTAAGAAAGACAGCAGCAATTTTTAACATCACAACTGCCTGTTTCTGCAATACCCAATGGAGAAAGCAAGAGCCTGGCCCAAAACTTCAATGGAAGATCTTAAGAATTAGATGCCCTTAGGGATTTGAAAAGTCATAGTATTCTATGAGATCTACAAGGTCTATCCATGTACAGGGATGTGCACTTGCCCAGGAAAGACCTGAGAAGGCCCTAGTCTCTTATCCTTGACTGACTAGGGCTCTGGGAGAACATTTAAGTGGAATTGTGAACTGCCTGAGCATAGAAAGTATGCTCAAACACACACACTGTCCCAACCCAGCTTCTGGAAGGCATGGGTCAGGGCAGCTGCAAGACCAAAGAATGCACTCAGCACAGTCAGACATGAGCTTTATTGGGGTTTATAGACAGGAGAGGACCTCTGGCAGCATCAGACTGAAAAATGAAAGTAGTGCTCCACCCAGAAGTGGGAAAATGAGAGGCAATATAAATGGCCTCAGAACAAAGATGTTTCATAACAGTTTCTGCTAGGGTCACATGAAGCACATAAATGGGGTCTCTGATGTTACTGTATAAAGGTACTGTATACAGCCTGGAGAAAACTACAGTCTATGATACCATCAGTATGTTCTTTTTCAATTCTGGAAAGAGTTACTAGTTAACATAATAATATCAATATAATGAAATAAAGTTACAGGTTTCTTCCACATGGCCAGGTCCTTTGCCAGGAGGCCATAACAGATGGTTAGACTATGTACATAGCTTTGGGGAAGCACTGTAAAAGTCTATTGCCAGCCTTCCCACATGAAGGCAAAAGCAGGCTGGTTTGACTTGTCTAAAAAGATACTAAATAAAGATCCAAATAAAATGATAGGGACATAAATGGGTACTAATTTCTTGTAATAAACCAACAATGTTTGGGACCACTGCATACAGTGGTGGTGTTACTTTAATTCATGATAATGTACTGTCATGTGCCATGTTCCATTGGGCTTTCATACTGACCATACAGGACTATGAAAAAGACCATGGGTAGTTTTTATTATTCCCACCTTTTCCAATTCTTTGATTGTAACCATAATTTCTTGATGCACTCCCAGTATTATGTGCTGTTTGGTTGCTAAAATTCTTCAGGGTGAAGTCACCTTCACCAGGGACCACTTAGATTTTATTTTTAACACCTCCTTTATTACTCTTCATTGAAGCCAGAATTCCCCTATGATAGTTTGCAATGCAATCTTTTGGAGAATGTCAATCCCTAAACTAAAATCAGGTTTAGGGGAAATATGCAATGTATGCTTTTTAGGAGGTAAACTTCCAATTTCTGAAAATAAATTTTGTTTTTTTCAGCATAAACAGGTTCTGCACCATGGAATCAAGATACTTTGCCCTGAATTAAAGTACATTTAGCTCCTGTGTCTACTAAGGATAGCACCTTTTTTTGGTTGGTAGGGGACCAATAATTGGTTAATTCGACAGTGGCCCCTGATCCCCTGGGTCCCTGGTTATTGTTCTCTGTTCTTGCCCAAGGAAATTGACCCCACTCCTAGGGTAGGGAGAAGGGTACCTGCCGAGCTTCTATAAGGTTCCTGGATTTGGAGCTGCAGCTCTCTGTTTATTTTTCCTTTTCCCCCAGCACTCTGAGGGGACCGATTGTTAATTTTTTTTTTTTTTTTTTTTTTTTTTAGGAAGCTTGCTTCACAACTTCACTAAAATGGCATTGGACTGTCATTTTATTGTTTCTAGCTCAGTGCCCAGGGCAATAAGATCTACCCACATTTGCTTGTAGATCTTCCTTGCCACCTGGACTCCTGCCTTTTTTGTTTTGGCAGCCTTTCTGATTCACCTAAATCTGCTATAGCTCTTCAGCTTGCAACACAAGTTTCCCTACTAGAGGATTTAAAATTGACACCAAAGGCCTATAATAGTGATTGGGTACAGTTGCAACATGGTATCTTTCATTCTTGCAGTAAAAGCTTTGGCATCAGGCCCTACAAAGTTGGCAACATAAATAGAATGTTTTATCTTCACCCCCTACAAAATATCCTATAACTCTTCCATATATTTCCAATGGTGTGTGGCATAGTGTATATCTCCTTCATTAGGCCAGGCAGCTTTGCATCCAGCAACTAACCATACTAATAGGGATGCTGTCATTGTTTTGCCAGAGGTGGTATATAAACACTGGTGTAAAGAAGGGTGGGTGGTGATAGGTGCTAATTTACTTATTTCCACCCTCAATAGTAAAACCTCTTCTCCTTCAGTGTCCAATAACCTTAGAAGCCAGTTAGTCAGGGTCTCTCTAGATTTATGCCTGTATCATTGCCCCAAATCTCTCAACTCAGTAACAGTATATATAGTCTCTCTCTCATAGTTAACATGCAACTTTTGTTCTGAGGTCAGAGAGACTGGACCCCAGGTGGCTGATCTTGTGAATAATTCCCCTTTTGTTATATTAATTGGTGCATCCCTGAAGGTTCCTCCACCTCTACTTCCCATTATCCCTCTCCCTCCTCATCTGAGGAGGAGTCCATAGGGTCCCATGTTTTAGGGTCCTACCTCGGAATGGTCAATATTCTTCAGATCTGAACTTGGGGCAGCCTGCTGCCACTAGCCTGAGCGTATCTACAGGCCAGGGTTTCTGGCTGGTTGTCAACTTGGTACAGTAGATTGGTTAAAGCATCTTTCATTTCTGCCTGTACCAGGTGCATATCTCTTTCTAGCTTTAATTCCTCTTCTAGGCCATGTACGGAGATGTTTGCCACTTACTCTGCCTCAGTTGCCATCTGCAAGGCTCCTAACAAGGGCCATGCTATAACTGCCATTGTTTGGTGGTCTCTTTTTATTATTTAAGTGAAACTGCTCTGTGACTTGCTTCAGGTCAGCCAGTATAATTGCAGGAGCTTTAAGAGTGTCCTCATGAATTCAGTCCCCACTAGCCCAGGAGGACAACCACCAGTCCCCACATAGATGTTATAGGCCAACCTGGGATTTTCCCCACAGATTCTCCCTTCCTGGAGCTCATTCATGTCACTTCCAGCAGTCCTAAGGCCTCCTGGCTGGCTTGCCATTTATTCAAACCCAGCTCCTGGAGGGCACGGGTTGTGGCCACCACAAGATCAAAAAACACACTTGGCACTGAATCAGACATGAACTTTATTGTGACTTACAAACAGAAAACAGCCTCTGAAGGTGGCAGTTCAGAGAATGAAAGCAGCACTCTGCAAAGAGGCCGGGAAATAAGAGGCAATATAAGGGTTTCAAGACAAAGACATTCCATAGTGTATGAAAGCAGAATTTGTTAGGGTCATATGAAACTCACAGAAGGGGCCTAGCAATGTTATCACAGAAAATGAGTGCATAATTTTCAGAAGAGTACACTTTACAATACCATTTGCACATTGTTTCCCTGTGGAGAGGTTTGTTAGGTTTTAACTTGTGTCCTGGGGCAAGCAGGTGGCTATGTGCTGTGGGTGGGCTGAATTTCCCTTACCGAGAGGGAGCCAGGCCCTGGGACCCACTGGATACCCCACACACATAAAGCTACTGAGTAAGTGCTGGAAGATTTACTGGCCCAAAGCATTTAAGAAAATCTCTGACAAATCACTAGCTGACAACTGAGATAACTGAGCCCAAACTCCCAGTAACAATGTATTAGAGGAAATAGACTTGATAACCCAGTAAAGTCGCTGTGGTAGGTCAAATTATTTATCCCAGTAATATGAAAAACACCAAAACACAGTCTTAATCTTAATTCACTCCTGTAGGAAAGAACACACAGTAAAAAAGACTGTTTGAAGATGTTATTTTCCTTTCGGTGTAGCCCAAAAGAATGAGGTTGGGCCTTAATCTTACTGCTGTGATTTTATGATTTGAAAGCCACTTGGAGGGGATAAGCCTCCAAGTCAACAGAACCTATAAGAGAAAGTAGAGGACATTTCCATGTGACAGAAAAGCCAAGGAACACAAGGATTAACAGCCAGCCAGAAATCTGCCAACACTGAGAAGGAGCCAACGTTCTAGCATCTGAAACCCAGAGCCTATAAATTCCTGTTGTTAAGCCAACCTTTTGTTTGGTATTTGTTATCACAGCTGGGAACTAAGACAGGCACTAAATAAACAACAACCAAACACTTAAACAGTTGGAAATTGAGGGAAACTTTCTGTATATGATCAAGACTGTACTTTAAAAACAAACAGCTATCATGAAAAACTGAAAGCTTTCAACCTGAAACCAAGAACAAAAAAAAGATTGATGATTTTACCACTTCTGTTCAACATTGTACTGTAAGTTCTGGCCAGAGCAATTAGGCCAGAAAAATAAATAGAATGCATCCATATTGGAAAGGAAAAAAAATCTTTCTATTTGCTATGAAATGATCCTATATATGAAAGAGAGCAGTGTATAAACATTTACAGCAGCTTTATTCATATTGCCCCTAAAGTGGAACAAGTCAAATATCTATCATCAGGTGAACATAAATAAATTGTGATATGTTCATACAATGGAATACTATTCTAGACTAAAGTGGAATAAAATACTAATTCATACAATACCACAAATAAATTTAGAAAGGTCTACCAGGGGCCTTCTTAGTTGGAAAACTACATTATTACCAATCCCAACAGATTGCAAACTTGTTTTTAACCCTGTACCTTAATAAGAAGAAAAACAACTCATTCTGATGATCAATGATCACATACCCTTTGTAGCAGTTTGATATTGTTTATGAATTCCAAAAAGAGATATTGGATTGTATTTGTAAACTAGTCTGTTCCTTTGGGCATATTAGCTTATATTAAATTCAGAGGTTTCACTTTTCCTTGATTAAATTATGATTAAGGCTTTGATTGAGCCACTTCAGTAGGATGTTGAGTCCCTGCCCCCTTGGTGGGTGGGGACTCACAGAGAAAATGACATGGCAGAGGAGTTAGTTGGAGTTTTGGATACTGGAGCCCCAGGAAGTAAACACACAGGAGAAGAACACAGAGGAATAGAGACAGCTCCATAGACACAGCAGAGGCCCTGGTAAAAGCCTGATATTCTTAAGCTAACCTTGTGGAGAGATCAGAGCAGCTGAGCCCAGAGAGGAATGAGCCCAGGAAAAAGAAGAGACTTACTCCAACCTACAGTTAATATTGGAAGAAGCTGGGATCACAAAACCTTAAGAGGAAGAGAAAGCTGGACCCATGCAGACTTTGGCAGCCATCTTTCTCCAACACATGGCAACAGACTTTGGTGAGGGAAATAACTTACACTTTATTGCCTGGTAACTGTAAGCTTCTGCCCCAAATAAATACCCTTTATAAAAGCCAATAAATTTCTGGTATTTTTGCATGAGCACCCCTTTGGCTAACTAATACACTATATAATTGAGGACATTTTAATATTCTCTAGCAAAAGTAACACATTTGCCACAGCAGCTGCAATAGGTACTAATAATTAGTCAAGTTTGAATCATTCTGTAATACACAGTCATATTGTAGGATTTGTTTGTATTTTGTAGATAACAGACTGGTAAATTAAAAGGGGATAAAGTGGAATCCACCACTGCTTTTCCTTTTGTTCTTTAAGGGTGATCTTCATGGATGTTATTTACCCCAAGATGAGATATTATTTTTATTATATTAGGTGGTGTGGTGGGGGCAGTTACAAAGCCTCCCACATGGTCTTAACTACATCTCCCACCCCACAGGCCATAGGAAAATTTTGCAATTTGTATCAACTACATAGTATGTTAATTTCTATTATCTGTTCAGAAAGAAAGGAAATAAAATAGTTCTATGACCAATGGACCCACTATGAGAAGACATCAGGCAGAACTCCATGTATTTCTTGGCTGGATGGTTATAAGAATATTTAAAGTCCTTAGATTAGTGTCAGGTTAGACACTGTGCCCTACAGTCCTTGAAATATTTGTGTGATCCTCTTTACCCAGTTCATAGTTTCTTGGTAAATGGCTTAAGGTGCTTTGGATGGAGAGTGGGAGAATCATTGTCACAGCCACTGATATGTGATGTTAGCTGGGACCTTCTTCTTGAGGACTTGACCTCTCCTTTCTTCTTCGGGTCCCAGATTTGTAAAAATGTCTGATCTCCAAAAACTGGAATTTTTATTGGGGAGAGTTTTTTGTGTGTGTGGGGGGAGGAGGGCAGCTCTCCTAAGCTTTTTCATTCTATATCTTTGACTTCTTTTGATTTTATTGAGTAAGCAATTGTTATGTTGGTTCACTTCTATCTTGTCCTTAGGGATTCCATTTTACATTACCATAGACTTCTATAAGGCCATACCCCTCTCCCACTTGCCTATTCCAATTTTTAATGTATTATAATTACACCCCCTAGCTTCTGATTGACTAGGTACTGCCACCTTGTATGTGTGTTGTTGTTTTTTTATTGTGGGTAAAAATCAAATATTACACAATACAAACCAATACTTATAAAATGATATATAAATATATATGCATATATGTTCATTTGCTGACATAAATGTTATTATATATATACATATATTTTAAAAGATGTTTAGATTACATAAATGTTACACAAAAATTACAGGGATTTCCATGTTCCCCACCTCCCACACCTCACATAACAGCACACATAAACATCTTTCATTAGTGTGGCACATCACCTGCAATGGATATTCACATCCTGGGGCTTTGCCACTAAGCATGGACCATAGTTCACATTGTAGACCACATTCTCTCCCACAGTTCTGCATGGCATATGCTGATGTAAAATGGCCTATATCTCTCGTTGTAATGTCACTCAGGATTATTCCCACGTCCTGAAAAAGCCCCTGTATTACAACTGCTTTTCCCTTCTCTTCCCTAAAAGCATATAGTGGCCACTGGCTCAACCTCGCTGTTATAATTTCTTCCATTGCTTGAATCACAATATGTCTACAAAAGAATACCATTAAGTCCACTCTATTCCATAGCTCTTCCCCAATCCTGAGGAGTCTGGGATGGTGATGTCCACTCCACCTCCAAGTAAGAGGGGGCTTATATCCCATGGATACAGTGAATGGGATTATCCTGCCTGCAGCTGCAGGCTCTCTCCATTCCTGGGATGAATGCTGCCAAACATCATCTCCTCACCAGGTGACTTGGGTGAGTCCATTGAGCTGTAGAGTAGGAGTTGCAGCTCCACCAAGATTCCAGGCACAGCTGGCACATGGGCAGGCCAGAGGCTCCAGTCTCTGGAAATACACCTACAAACTCCAGCATCACATATAGGTTTGAATAGAAGGGACTGATGGACCATGTACAGGGAGGACTTATTTGAGTCCAACTCTCACTCTCAGGAACACAGATTCCAAAGTAGACCGCACTGATAAGGCATCAATCTCTGGAGCTCTCCCCCCTTATAAAGGACCTGGGTGTCTCCAGAGCCCTCCGGAGACCCTCTGTGTGGGGTGATAGTCACTTTGGTGTTCTATGAGATCCTACTGTGGTGTGCATAAGCGTTACCTCTAGGATGACCTCCCGACTCTCTTTGAAGTCTCTTAGCCACATGAACTCATTTGTCTTTACATTTATTCAAGGTCTTTTTCCAGTCGTATTGCCAGTTGGCACTTGGTATTAATCCCATATTGCCAGTGAGTCTCATCCCCAGGAGTCATGTCCCATGCTGGGTGGAATGTAATGCATTCATATGCTGAGTTTAGCTTAGAGAGAGGCCACATTTGAGCAACAAGGAGGTCCTCAGGTGGCAGCCCTTAGGCACTCCATAACATTAGGCTAAGTTTCAATTACAACAGCAAAGACTCATAAGGCTAGTCATGAATAACAAGAACCCATCAGTGGACCATCCTCTTTTGCCAGACACTGTCCCCACTAGGGGGACTGTTGCTGCTCCCTTGGAGAATGTGGCAGAGCTCTCCAGGCTGGGAAGTCACTATTCCCTCAATTATTGAGTGATTGTCTACCCACCGTGACCATGTCCTATCCCTTGACCATTTGAACAATTTTATATATCTTTCATGTGTATTCAGATGAACTTCCTCCCATGAATTCCCACATCCCAGATCTAAACCTTCCTTGAAGATGAAGCCCGGATAATAACCAAATACAATTAATAGGAAAATGAAATAATAATGATAAGATTAAGTGCAAGAGATAAAATACATGGAAACCCAGAAAAAATAAAACTAAAAACAAAATATAATTAACAGATTGAGACATTCAAAAATGGGAAAAAAATTTTTTTATAATTTTTTTTTCCTTTTATCACTGCATTATCGGGAGTCCAGTCTGTACCATTGCACCTTCCCCCTCTCATTCACCAGTGTCTCCCAAATTTTCATTTAATTTTCAAAGAAGTTTTAGGTCACGACAAAATCACACACAGAATACTAGAGACTCTCATATACCCAAACTCCTTCACCTTTCCTCACCCCATATTAAAACTTTTTTGTGTGTGTGTGGATTGTAACATTGTTATAACTGTTATACAGATAGTGAAACATAGCTACTAAACATTGTCAATGGTTTACAGTATAGTTTACAATTTAGAAAGTACAGTTTAGTAATTTTTTATATTTACCATGTCCTGTGTCCATTAATGTAAGGTAATGAGAAACATTTCCCATGACCACTAAATACCCCATTTGATCTTTTCTGTTCCTTCCTCCCCATTCCCCTGGGGCACATGACACACCCCTGTCTTGACTCATTGGATGATAAGATTCATAGTCACATGCCCTGGGTATTCTAACCTACCCTTCCTAATCTACCTACCTGTCAACCCTGCACCACCAAACCCAGTAATATCACAACCAACCTTCAATATGCAACTATAATCTATCATTTTACCATAGATTATGTCCATATGGGTGATGGATCAAGGCCTACTCTTCTCTTTCTCTCCCTTGTTAACCTATCTTTCAGACAATGGTTCTCAGAGACAGCTCACTTTCCTCAGTTCAAATCAGTGAGGTCTTATACTGTTCATCCTTCAATGCCTGTCTTGCTTCACTCAACATAAGGTCTTCAATGTTTATCATCTATGTTATTCTGTGTGTTAGCACTTCATTCCTTCTTACAGCTCAGTAATATTCCATTGTATGTATGTACAACATTTTGTTTATCCATTCATCTGTTGATGGGCACCGGGCCTGATTCCAACTTTTGGCAATTGTAAATAATGCCGCTATGAACCTATTGGTGTGCATACATCTGTTTGTGCCTTTGCTTTCAGTTCTTCTGGGTATATACCCAGCAGTGGAATTGCTGGATCATAAGGAAGATCTATTGCTAATGTTCTGAAGAACCGCCAAACTGTCCTCCACAGTGGCTGGACCATTCCACAATCCCACCAGCAATGGAAGAGGGTTCGTATTCCTTCACATCCTCTCCAACACTTAGTTTCCTGTTTTTTTAATAGCTGCCCTTCTGATGGGTGTAAGATGGTATCTCATTGTAGTTTTGATTTGCATTTCCCTAATAGCTATCGATGTCAAGCATTTTTCCATGTGCTTTTTAGCCATTTGTATTTCTTCCTTGGCGAAGTGTCTTTTCAGGTCACTTGCCCATTTCTTAAATGGTTTGTTTGTCTTTTATTTTCAAAGTGTAGGATTTCTTTATATTTGGAGGATATTAGGCTCCTATCAGATACATGGTTCTCAAATATTTTCACCCATTGAGTAGGCTGCCTTTCTATCTTCTTAATAACATCCTTTGAGGTGCAGAAGTTTTTAATTTTGATGAGATCCCATTTATCTATTTTTTCTCTTGCTGCTTGTGCTTTGGGTGTGAAGTTCATGAAACAATTTCCTATTACAAGGTCCTGTAGGTGCTTCCCTACATTATCTTCCAAGGTCTTTATGGACTTGGCTCTTACATTTATTTAGATCTTGATCCATCTTGAGCTGATTTTTGTATAAGGTGTGAGATGGTATTCTTCTCTCATTCTTTTGGATATGGATATCCAGGTCTCCAAGCACCACTTGTTAAAGAGGCCATTCTATTCCAATTGAGTTGGCTTTGTGACCTTTTTGAATATCAGATGACTGTATATGCGAGGATCTGTATCAGAACTCTCAATTCAGTTTCATTGGTCAGTAGGCCTAGCCTTGTGCCAATACCATGCAGTTTTGATCACTGTAGCTTTGCAGTATGTTTTAAAGTCAGGTAATGTGATACCTCCAACATCAATTTTGTTTTTCAAAATGTCTTTGGTGATTCGGGACCTCTTACATTTCCAAATATATTTTGTAGTTAGTTTTTCCAGTTCCTTAAAAAATAGTGTTGATTTTTATTGGGACTGCATTAAATCTGTACATTAGTTTGGGTAAGATACACTCTTTGATGATGTTTAGTCTTCCTATCCATGAACAAGGAATATTCTTCCATTTACTTAAGTATTCATTGATTTCCTTTAATAGTGTTGTGTAGTTTTCTGTATGTAAGTCCTTTACATCTTTAGATAAATTTATTCCTAGGTGCTTGATTCTTTTAGTTACTATTGTAAATGGTATTTTTTTTAAATTTCCTCCTCAGATTGTTCATTATTGGTGTACAAAAATGCTACTGATTTTTAAACATTGATCTTATAGCCTGCAACATTACTAAACTCCTTTATAAGTTCTAGAAGTTTTGTTGCAGATATCTCAGGGCTTTCTACATATAGGATCATGTCGTCTGCAAATAATAAAATTTTTACTTCTTCTTTTCCAATCTGGATGCATTTTATAACCTTTTCTTACCTCAGTGCTCTGGCAAGTACTTTTAAGACAATGTTAAATAGTAGTGGAGATAGTCGGCATCCTTTTCTTGCTCTTGATCTCAGAGGGAAGGCTTTTAGGATTTCACTATTGAAGATGATGCTAGCTTTGGATTTTTCATATATACCCTTTATCATATTCAGAAAGTTTCCTTCTATTCCTATCTTTTGCAGTGTTTTTATCAGGAAAGTGTGCTGTATTTTGTTGAATGCTTTTTCTGCATCTATAGAGATGATCATGTGATTTTCTTCTTTCAATCTGTTTATGTGGTGAATTACATTAATTGATTTTCATATATTGAACCATCCTTGCATACCCGGGATGAAACCCACTTGGTCATGGTGTATAATCCTTTTGATGTGTTGGTGAATGCGATTAGCAAATATTTTGTTGAGGATTTTAGCATCTAGGTTCATTAGAGAAATTGGTCTGTAATTTTCCTTTCTTGTGGTATCTTTGTTGGGTTTTGGTATTAGGGTAATGTTGGCATCGTAGAATGAGTCAGGCATTATTCCTTCTACTTCTATTTTTTTGGAAGAGCTTAAGAAGAATTGGTGTTAGCTCTTTCCGGAATGTTTGGTAGAATTCAGCTGTGAAGCCATCTGGTCCTGGGCTCTACCTAGTTGGGAGGTTTTTGATGACTAAGTCTATCTCTTTACTTGTAATTGGACTGTTGAGTTCATCAATTTCTTCTTTCATCAATGTAGGCTGTTTGTGAGTTTCTAGAAACTTGTCCATTTCCTCTATATTATCATTCTTGTTGGCATATAATTTTTCAAAGTATCCTCTTATGATAGTCCTTATTTCTGTGGGGTCAGTAGTGATATCCCCTTGCTTATTCCTTATTTTGTGTATTTGTGTCTGTTCTCTCTTTTTCTTTGTTAGTCTGGCTAAGGGCTTGTCAATTTTATTGATCTTCTTGAAGAACCAGCTTTTGGTTTTGTTTATTTTTCCTAGTGCTTTCTTATTCTCTATTTAATTTAGTTCTGCTCTACACTTTGTTATTTCCTTCTTTCTACTTCCTTTAGGTTTAGTTTTTTGTTGTTTTTCCAATTCCTGCAAGTGTGCAGTTTGGTCTTCAATTTTAGCTCTTTATTCTTTTTTAATATATGTATTTATGGCTATGAACTTCCATCTCAGGATAGCTTTTGCTGCATCCCATAGGCTTTGATATGATGTGTTGTTGTTTTCATTAGTTTCAAGGTAGTTACTGATTTCTTTTGAGAATTCCTTCTTGACCCACTCTTTGTCTAAGAGTGTGTTGTTTAACTTCCATATATTTGTGCCTAACCTGTTTCTCTGGCCCTTAGTGCTTTCTAATTTCCTTCCGTTGTGGTCAGAGAAATTACTTTGTATAATCTCAATCTTTCTGAATTTGTTGAGAGTTGTTCTGTGGCCTCGCATGTGGTCTATCTTGGAGTACGATCCATGTGCACTCGAGAAGAATGTAAATCCTGCTGTATTTGGTTATAGTGTTCTGTATATGTCTATTAAGTCCAGGTCCTCTAAAGTATTGTTCAGAACCTTTGTTTCTTTAGTGGTTCTCTGTCTAGATGTTCTGTCTAATGACGATAATCGTGCATTAAAGGCCCCCACTGTAATTCTAGAGGCATTTATTTCTCCACTAGTTTTTCCAGAGTTTGCTTCATGTATTTTGAGGCACCCTGATTAGGTGCATAAATGTTTATGATTGTTCTCTTCTTGAGAGATTACTCCTTTTACTAATATATAGTGTCCATCTTTGTGTCTTAAAATAGTTTTGCATTTAAAGTCTATTTTGTCTGATATTAGAATTGCTGCTCCTCCCCATTTTTGGCTATTGTTAGCTTGTAAAATTGTTTTCCTGCCATTCACTTTCAGCCTCCTTGAATCCCTGGGTCTAAGGTAGGTTTTTTGTAGACAACATGTAGATGGGTCATATTTCCTTATGCATTCTGCCAATCTGTGTCTCTTGACTGGTCAGTTTAACTCATTAACATTCAGTATTATTACTCTCAATAAATTTCTTACATCAGCCATATTTTCTTTGGAGTTTATGTACGTCATATCTTGTTTTTATTTCTCATTTTTTCTTTTAGTTGTTCTCCTCCATCTCTTTATCTCCTGTTTTTTCCTTTCCACTTATAGAACTTCCTTTAATATTTCTTAAAGTACAGGTTTCTTATTGACATACTCTCTTAATTTCTGTTTATCTGTGAATATTTTGAACTTTTCCATCATTTTTGAATGCCAGTTTTGTTGGATAGAGAATTCGTGGCTGGAAGTTTTTTCTTTTAGTACTTTGACTATGTCATACCACTGTCTTCTTGCCTCTGTGGCTTCAGATGAGAAATCAGTAGTTAATCTTATTTTGCTTCCCTTGTATGTTATGTTTCTCTTTTCTCTTGCTGCCTTGAGTATTTTCTCTTTGCCTTGAGCATTGGACATTTTTTTTTTTTATTATAATTATTCATTTTATTTTTCTTCTTGAGGCAGTTTTGGCATATTGCATTTGTTTGAGAAATTTGTCCATTTCCTTCAAACTTTCAAATTTATTGGCACAAAGTTGTTCATAATTTCTTAATAATTTTCTAATTTCTGAAGGATCTATAGTGATATACCCTTTTGCATTCCTGATACTAGCTACTATTTGAAGATTCTTTTCTTCTTCTTTTTATTTTATTTTTTTTTAACATGGTC
>JAKSZT010054371.1:40907-54750 GCA_026826555.1 Tolypeutes matacus | reverse complement strand
GTCTTAGAAAGTTTAAATAATTGCTAAATATAATCCAGATAATCAATCATGGAAGATTAATTACATTAAGAAAAGATAGGAACTGACTTGCCATCACAAAACTTATGTGAAATAAGTCAAATTATAGTGAATCTCAATATCCTTATCTTTAAAGAAAAAGTTATTTTAAGAAATGGCCATCTGAAGTTTTATTTATTTATTTATTTTATGGAACCACAAAGATAATGGAGGGTGCTCACAGCACCCTGGGTAAAATATAGCAGAAAATATCTTTTCTCCTGTTCTATACATATACAGACAGGTAATGGATACTCTCCATGCTATATCTGTTTTCCTAGGGTTACCATGTGTAGTGTTTCAATTTGGATCAATCTTCCCAGGCTATTTCCTGCATAAAACTCTCTTATATCCTAAATTAATATCCCACCAAAATACATTTGCACTATTTTCCTATACATAATAAACATGAAGCATGCACCTGCTTTTAAGGCTTTTCCCTAGAAATGAAGCAAGTCAGTGGTATTCATATTTACATAAACATACCTAACTCCAAGTGCATAGGTAAGTATATGATTATTTTCTATTCAGAACAATACAGCCAGAATACGTGTTATCCATCCTGATAGGAAACTCAAGAAGAAATTATCCACCCTGCCCAATCACAAAGCAAACAATGAATAAATCATTAAGAATCTTGGACAATACACCCATAGAAAATTAAAAATTGACAATGGAAATGGTTTGAGACTGAGAATTTTTTTTTAATTACACTCATAATAATAAAAATGATGTCTAGAAAATTTGCAAGCATAAATTGTGTCACTTTTGAAGCTATTAATTGTTGATTGGTATGAGAAAGAAACAGATATCCTATCATTCTCAATATCACAATTGTCACATTTTGGAAAAAGTTTGTGGTTAGAAAAGAGATAATTAACAGGGGGTAAATAATATTTCAATAATATCAATCACTAACTGATGTGAACTAGTTCAGCTTTTTTTTTTTTTTTCAAAGAAGGGCAAATGAAAGCTGTGCTCTTGAAGCACTAATATTTTGATAGATAATAAAGTTCCCCACCCTTCCAAAAAATCAATGGACAGATATTCAAAAACTGTTTTATCATCAAATTAGGTGACATAAGCAAAAATCTGAAACAATCATCACTTTCAGTGATGAAAATGTAACAAAAAATTTATTGGCACCACCACTCATAAAATATGATGAATGTATTCAGCTAATATAAGAACTTTGGAAATTATAAATGTCATTTTTATCAAGATAATATTTTGTGCCTAGTTATTTTAAATGAAATATTCACAGACCAAATAATCTACTGTACTAAGAAACTGACTTCTACAGAAACACAAACACAGTCATTTATTGGCCTTGCCTGACTAAAGTCAATTGTTAAGGAGCATAGAAGAGTTTGACAGTTTGTGTGGAGGCTTTAAATAATACAAATTTGATTTGGGGAAAGAAATCACCACAAGTATCTTCATTTTGAATCTGGATTTGTACTTATGGGTTCTTTTTTGAAAAGAATATTTAGGGAATAACAATAGACAATCTTCTCTATTCCTTCCTTTTGTAAATGTATATATCTATTATTACATCATCTATATGAAATGTGTACATGTATTAATGTGCTGTAGTAATGCCCTATTTAGTCCTCTCAGGTTTATAAAATGTTGTTTTATCTCTCATGTAAAAACATTGAAAATAAACTTATTTTTTAAGAAGTTCAATAATTAGAGAACACATATAAGGAAATAAAATAATAGAATTGGATAAAAAAGGAAGGTGATTATATAGACTAAAGTTAAAGTAAGAGATCAGAAACAACAGAATTGATAAAAATAAGAATTAAATTCTGTGGAAAGGTGATGACAAAAGCTCAAAGAAGGAGGACAGTTGAACTCTGTCATAATAAGCATCACACATAAATGGAATATATATTTAATGTATATATGTTTAATCTTTGTATGCAAGCAGATGATAGCTAGATGGCTAGATGATGATGCTAGATGATTAAGATAGATAATGTGTATGCTGCCAATATATTTGTAGACTTTCATTCCTAATTGGTTTCATTCAAAGAATTACATTTATATTGATTAAGAATGTCACATATGAGTAGTGACATATAAGATGTACCATTGAGAGTCATTATTCTATACCAGTGAAAATATTCAGCAAATCGTGAGTCTATTAACTAATCTGTAGATTGCCCATATATTTAGTTTTCATATTGGAAGTATATGTAAACTTATGAAAACTGTTTATATTTTATATCAAGTAAAAGGAAATGAAATTTGAGGAAATGTTTGCCATTTTTTTCTTATAAAAGCAGTAGGGCCACATTTAGAATTCTGAGTAAAATAAAATGATTAATTATAAAAACAATCTGATTTCCTCCATTGTAATCAGGAATGACAGCAGACAAATATAAAAACATATATTTTTTTTTTATTTTTTTTTTATTGTGGGTAAAAATCAAAATTTTCACAATACATACCAACATTTGCAAAATGATATATAAATATATATGGATATATGTGCATTTGCTTGCAAAAATGTTATTTATGTATATATATAAATATATTTTAAGAGGTGCTTAGATTACCTAAAATATTATACAGAACACACAGGGATTCTCATGTTGCCCACCTCCCACACCTCCCACCACATCCCACACAAACATCTCCCACAAGTGTGGCCCACCACCCTCAATGGACTTACACATCCTGGGGCGTTGCCACCAACCATTGACCACAGTTCACACCGTAGACCACAATTGCTCCCACACAGTTCTGAGTGGTGTGTGCTGATTTAAAATGGCCTACATCCGTTGCCACAAAGGTACTCAGGGCAACCTCCAAATCCCAAAGAAGCCCCTGTATTTCAACTGCTCATCCCCTCCCTGCCCCAAAAGTGTCAAGTGGCCACTGGCTCCACCTCATTGTTATAATTTCTTCCATTGCTAGAATCACCATATATGAACAACAGAATACCATCAAGTCCATTCTAGTCCATAGTTCTTCCCCGAATCCTGAGGGGACTGGGATGGTGATGTCCACTCCACCTCCAAGTGAGAGAGCGCTTATATCCCATGGATATGGTGGGTGGGATGATGCTGCCTGCAGATGCAGGCCCTCTCCATTCCCTGGGATGGCCATTGCCCATCATTGTCTCCTCGCCAGGTGACTTGGATGAGTCCATTGAGCTGTATGGTAGGAGTTGCAGCTCCACCAAGATTCCATGCACACCTGGCACATAGGTAGGCCAGAGGCTTCAGTCTCTGGAAGTATACCTAAAAACTTCAGCATCACATATAGGTTTGAATAGAAGGGACTGAATAGAACGGACTGATGAACCATGTGCAGAGAGGACTTATTTGAGTCCAATTCTGTCACTCTCAGGAGCACAGATTCCAAAATAGAGCCCACTGATAAGGCATCAGTCTCTGGGTCTATCCCTACTTATATAGGACCTGGGTGTCTCCAGAGCTCTCAGGAGCCCCTCTGTGTGGGGTGATAGGCACTTAGATGTTCTATGAACTCCTACTGAGGTGTGCATAAGAGTTACCTCTGGGATGACCTCCCAACTCTCTTTGAAGTCTCTTAGCCACTTGAACTCATTTGTCTTTACCTTTTCCCCCTTTAATTCAAGGTCTTTTTCCAGTTGTGTTGCCAGTTGGCACTTGGCATTAATCCCTTGTTGCCAGGGAGGCTCATCCCCGGGAGTCATGTCCCACGTTGCGGGGAAGGTAATGCAATCATATGCTGAGTTTGGCTTAGAGAAAGGCTACATTTGAGCAACAAGTAAGTCTCCCAGGTGGCAACCCTTAGGCACCCCACAACTACAGGCTAAGTCTCAGTTATAAGAGCAAAGACTCTCAAGGGTAGTCATCAATAAAAAGAACACATCAGTGGATCATCCTCTTTTGACAGACACTGTCCCTGCACTCAGAAGACTATTGCTGCTCCCTTGGAGACTGTGGCAGAGCTCTCCAGGCTAGGAATACAGATTCCCTCATTTATTGTGTGATTGTCCACCCATCCTGACCATGCCCCATCTTTTGATCTTTTGAACGATTTTGTATATCTTTCATGTATATTTGGATGAACTAATTCCCATGAAAACCCCCTCCCAGACACCCCCAACAATAATCCCCTGCAGTACTCATTGTAACCCTTCTGTGATCCAAATCCTCCATGAACATGTAGTCCATAAAATAATCAAATACACTTATTAGGAAAAAGAAGGAAGTATGATAAGCTTACATGCAAGAGACAAACATAAGGAAACTCAGGGGAAAAAAAAAAAAGAAAAGAGAAGGAAAAAAACCAAATAATAAAAAAAAACACAAAACAAAATAAAATATAATTAGCGGATTGGGACATTCAAAGAATGGGCAAAAAGGCAAAGGAAATGCCTTTAAAAAATATATATATATATATATATATATATATTCATTTTTTTTCCTTTCTCTTTTTTCTTCTTTCCTTCCTTTTATCACAGTGTTATCGGATGTCTGGTGTGCTATGACACCTTCCCACTCTCAATCACCATTGTCTCCCAATTTTTCTTTTATTTATTTATTTATTTATTTATTTATTTATTTTTTTTTTTTACCGGGAGGTCCCAGGGATCAAACCCGGGTCCCTCCATATGGGAGACGGACGCCCAACCAGTTGAGCCACAGCCGCCCCCCTCCCAATTTTTCATTTGATTTTCAAAGAAGTTTTAGGTTACAGCAAAGTCACACACAGAGTGCTGGAGACTCCCAGATACCAAACCACCCCCTCCTTCCCCACTCCATATTAACCCTCCCCTTTTTTTTGAATGTTAGCATTGTTATAACTGTTATACAGATAGCAAAATATAGCAACTAAACATTGTCAATGACTTACAGTATAGTTTACAGTTTAGATGATACAGTTTAATAATTTTGATGATATTTACCATGTCCTGTGTCCATTACTGTAAGGTAATGAAAAACCTTCCCCATGACCACCAAACACCTCGTTAGATTTTGACTGTTCCCTTCCCCCCAGCCCCCCAGGGCCCATGATACCACCTTCTCCCTACCCATGGAATGTCAAGATTCACAGACACATGCCCTGGGGATTTGAACCTGCCCTTCCTAATCCACCCACCCACCAGTGCTGCACCACCAAACCCAGGAACACCACCACTAATCTGCCCCATCCCCCAACATGCAACCAAACTGTATCCCTTTACCATAGATTATGTCCATATGGGTGATGGCTTAAAGCATGCTCTTCTCTTACTCTCCTTTTTTAACCTATCTTTCAGACAATGGTTCTCAGAGACTGCTCACTTTCCTCAGTTCAGATCAGTGAGATCATATACTGTTCATCCTTCAGTGCCTGGCTTGCTTCATTCAACATAAGGTCTTCAAGATTCATCCACATTATTCCATGTGTTAGCACTTTGTTCCTTCTTACAGCTGAGTAATATTCCATTGTATGTATGTACCACATTTTGCTTATCCATTCGTCTCTTGATGGGCACCGGGGCTGATTCCAACCTTTGACAATGGTGAACAATGCCAATATGAACATTGGTGTGCATATATCTGTTTGTGTCTTTGCTTTCAGTTCTTCTAGGTATATACCCAGCAGTGGAATTGCTGGATCATATGGAAGATCTATTGTTAGTTTTCTGAGGAACCACCAAGCTGTCCTCCACAGTGGCTGGACCATACCGCAGTCGAACCAGCAGTGGATGAGGGTTCCTATTCTTCCACATCCTCTCCAACATTTAGTGTCTCCTGTTTTTTAATAGCTGCCATTCTGATGGGTGTAATATGGTATCTCATTGTAGTTTTGATTTGCATTTCCCTGATAGCAAGGGATGTTGAGCATTTTTTCATGTGCTTTTTAGCCATTTGTATTTCTTCCTTGGAGAAGTGTCTTTTCAGGTCACTTGCCCCTTTTTTAAATGGGTTGTTTGTCCTTTTATTTTCAAGGTGTAGGATTTCTTTATATATGCAGGATATTAGGCTCCTATCAGATATATGGTTGCCGAATATTTTTTCTCATTGAGTAGACTGCCATTTTATTTTCTTAATAACATCCTTTGAGGTTCAGAAGTTTTTAATTTTGAGGAGATCCCGTTTATCAATTTTTTCTCTTGCTGCTTGTGCTTTCGCTGTGAAGTTCATGAAGCCATTTCCTATTACAAGGTCCTGTAGATGCTTCCCTACATTATCTTCCAAGGTCTTTATGGTTTGGGCTCTTATATTTAGATCTTTGATCCATCTTGAGTTGATTTAAGGTGTGAGATGGTATTCTTCTCTCATTCTTTTGGATATGGATATCCAGTTCTCAAAGGACCATTTGTGAAAGAGGCCATTCACTCCCAACTGAGTGGGCTTCGTGGCCTTGTCAGATATCAGATGACTGTATATGCAAGGATCTATATCAGAACTCTCAATTCGGTTCCATTGGTCAGTAGGTCTATCCTTGTGCCAGTACCATGTAGTTTTGATCACTGTAGCTTTGTAGTATGTTTTAAAGTCAGGTAGTGTGATACCTCCAACTGCATTTTTCTTTTTCAGTATGTCTTTGGCAATTCAGGGCCTATTGCCTCTCCAAATATATTTTGTGGTTAGTTTTTCCAGTTCCTTAAAAAATAGAGTGTTGACTTTTATTGGGATTGCATTAAATCTGTAGATTGGTTTGGGTAGGATAGACATCTTGATGATGTTTAGTCTTCCTATCCATGAACAGGGAATATTTTTCCACTTATTTAAGTCTTCTTTGATTTCCTTTAACAGTGTTGTGTAGTTTTCTGTATATAAATACATTACATCTTTAGTTAAATTTATTCCTAGGTATTTGATTCTTTTATTTACTATTGTAAATGGTATTTTTTCCCGATTTCCTCCTCAGTTTGCTCGTTATTGGTGTACAGAAATGCTACTGATTTTTGAGAATTGATCTTATAGCCTGCAACATTACCGAACTCCTTTATAAGTTCTAGAAGCCTTGTTGTATATTTCTCAGGGCTTTCTATGTATAGGATCATGTCATCTGAAAATAATGAAATTTTTACTTCTTCTTTTCCAATCTGGATGCCTTTTATGTCCTTTTCTTTTAATAGTGCTCGTGCAAGTACTTCTAAGACAATTTTAAATAGGAGTGGTTATAATGGGCATCCTCGTCTTGTTCCCAATCTCAGAGGGAAGGTTTTTAGGATTTCACTGTTGAAAATGATGTTAGCTTTGGGTTTTTCATATATACACTTTATCATTTTCAGAAAGTTTCCATCTATTCATATCTTTTGTAGTGTTTTTATGAGGAAAGAGTGCTGTATTTTGTTGAATGCTTTTTCTGCATCTATAGAGATGATCATGTGATTTTTTTCTTTCAGTCTGTTTATGTGGTGTATTTCATTGATTGATTTTCTTATATTGAAACATCCTTGCATACCCGGGATGAAACCCACTTGGTCATGGTGTATAATCCTTTTGATATGTTGTTGAATGCAATTAGCAAGTATTTTGTTAAGGATTTTAGCATCTAGGTTCATTAGAGAAATTGGTCTGTGATTTTCCTTTCTTGTGGTATCTTTATTTGGTTTGGTATTTGGATAAGGTTGGCATCATAGAATGAGTTAGGTAATATTCCTTCTACTTCTATTTTTTGGAAAAGTTTAAGAAGAATTGGTGTTAGCTCTTTCTGGAATGTTTGGTAGAATTCAGCTGTGAAGCCATCTGGTCCTGGACTCTTCTTAGTTGGGAGGTTTTTAATGATTGAGTCTATCTCTTTACTTGTAATTGGACTGTTGAGTTCATCTATTTCTTCTTTTATCAATGTCAGCTCTTTGTGGGTTTCTAGAAACTTGTCCATTTCCTCTAAATTGTCATTCTTGTTGGCATATAATTTTTCAAAGTATCCTCATATGATACTCTTTATTTCTGTGGCGTCAGTAGTGTTATCACCTTGCTCATTCCTTATTTTATGTATTTGCATCTGTTCTCTCTTTTTCTTTGTCAGTCTGGCTAAGGGTTTGTCAATTTTGTTGATATTCTCGAAGAACCAGCTTTTGGTTTTGTTTATTGTTTCCAGTGCTTTCTTATACTCTATTTCATTTAGTTCTGCTCTAATCTTTGTTATTTCCTTCTTTCTACTTCCTTTAGGTTTAGTTTGTTGTTGTTTTTCCAATTCCTCCAAGTGGGCAGTTAGGTCTTCAATTTTAGCTCTTTCTTCTTTTTTTATATATGAATTTATGGCTATGAACTTCCCTCTCAGGACTGCTTTCGCTGCATCCCATAGGTTTTGATATGTTGTGTTTCTGTTTTCATTAGTTTCAAGGTAGTTACTGATTTTTTTGAGATTTCCTCTTTGACCCACTGTTTGTCTAAGAGTGTGTTGTTTAACTTCCATATCCTTGTGCCTAACCTGTTTCTCTGGCCCTTAGTGATTTCCAACTTCATTCCATTGTGGTCAGAGAAATTACTTTGTATAATCTCAATCTTTCTGAATTCATTGAGTGTTGTTTTGTGGCCTAGCAGGTGGTCTATTTTGGAGTATGTTCCATGTGCACTCTAGAAGAATGTAAATCCCACTGTATTTGGGTGTAGTGTTCTGTATATGTCTATTAAGTCCAAGTCTTCTAATGTATTGTTGAGTGCCTTAGTTTCTTTATTGATTCTCTGCCCAGATGTTCTGTCTAATGAGGATAGTGGTGTGCTGAAGTCCCCTACTATAATTGTAGAGGAATTTATTTCTCCTCTTAGTTTTTCCAGAGTTTGCCACACGTATTTTGAGGCACCCCAATTAGGTGCGTAAATGTTGATGATTGTTCTCTCTTCTTGAGAGATTACTCCTTTTACTAATATGCAGTGTCCATCTTTGTCTCTTACAATAGTTTTGCATTTAAAGTCTATTTTGTCTGATATTAGAATAGCTACTCCTGCCCTTTTTTGGCTATTGTTAGCTTGTAAAATGGTTTTCTGGCCATTCACTTTCAGCCTCCTTGAATCCCTGGGTCGAAGGTGGATTTCTTGTAGACAGTAAATAGATGGATCATATTTTCTTATCCATTCTGCCAATCTGTGTCTTTTGATTGGTGAATTTAATCCATTAACATACAGTGTTATTACTCGTAACGAATTTCTTACTTTAGCCATTTTTTCTTTGGGTTAAGGTTTGTCATATGTTGTTTTGTTTCTCTTTTTGTCTTTTCAGTTTTTTTTAAACTCTCCTCCAACTCTCTCTCCTTTGTTTTTTCCTTTAAACTTGTAGAGATTCCTTTAGTATTTCTTGAAGTGCTGGTTTCTTCTTGACATACTCTTTTAATTGCTGTTTATCTGTGAATATTTTGAACTCTCCATCATTTTTGAATGCCGATTTTGCTGGATAGAGAATCCTGGATGGAATTTTTTTTCTTTTAGTGTTTTGACTATGTCATACCACTGTCTTCTTGCCTCCATGGTTTCAGCTGAGAAATCAGCACTTAATCTTATTGTGCTTCCCTTGTATGTGATGGTTCTCTTTTCTCTTGCTGCCTTGAGTATTTTCTCTTTGTCTTGAGCATTGGACAATTTGACAAGTATATGTCTTGGAGTTGGCCTGTTGGAATTTATATTATTTGGGGTGTGCTGTGCTTCCTGGATCTGCACATCCATCTCTCTCAATAGAGTTGGGAAGTTTTCACCCATTATTTCCTTCAACACTCCTTCTGTTCCCTTTCCCTTCTCTTCTCCTTCTGGGATGCCCATAATGCGTATGTTTGTGCGTTTTGTATTATCGGTTAATTCCCTGAGACCATGCTGGATTTTTTCTATCTTTTTGTCTATCTGTTCTACAATCTCTTTGATTTCAGCTGTATTGTCTTCCATATCACTAATTCTTTCCTCTGCCTGTTCAAATCTGCTGCCATATGTGTCCAGCGTCTTTTTCATTTCTTGGCTTGTGCCTTTGTTCACCATCATATCCATTACCTTTTTAAGCATGTTAGCTATTTCTTCAGTATGTTCTCCCAGTGTCTTCTTTATATCCTTAATCTCTTCCTTCAGTTGTTTAAGTTGGTCTATGATATTTGTTTGTATAGCTTTGATTAGTTGTTCGATGTTCTGCATTGCTTCCTGGTTTTTATTTTGTGCATTGGACTGGTCCATGTTTTCCAGTTTCTCAGAGTCATTTGTATTTTTTTGTTGCCCTCTGGTCATTGTATTATCTTGATGGGTTTGTTCAGTTGATTAGCTTTTCTCTATGCTCTAGAATTTTATTTAGCTGTTGATTCTGCATGTGAGTTAAGTTTTCTCTTTAGCAGTTTTTCTTCTTATTGTATTTCCTTGCTTCTTTCTATGTTCGCTTGAAGGCAAAAGGTTAGGGCCAGAGGAATCAAAAGATGTAAGGAAGGCAGAAGGATAATAGAAATATTGATAAAAGTTAGAAGAGGGGCAAAATGAGACTTAATGAGATGAATATTTAACTTGTGTAGGCAGTGTAGAGTACTAGGAAAAAATATGGAGTTCCTACAATGGACTGGGAAAACAAATGGAGGAATATATATATAGTGATTTAGAAGGCTAGAATTATGAGGAGGGAGAGAAAGAGTAAAGAAAGGTCTGAAAGGAAAAAGTTAATACTAATAAAAAAAAGAAGAAGAAAACAAAATAGATGGAATAGAAATTGACACCCTTAAGTTGTGAAAAAATGTTGTATCTAAGAGCCACAACAGAAAACAGAAGGCAGAATGATGCAGGAAGTATAAGCGATAGTTTGTAATACAGAATCAATATATACAGCGAGTGGAAAATTACTGAAAAAGAAGCCCAGCAAAGAAGCGATAAGCTGGCAGCACCTAATTAAAAAAAAAAAAAAAAGAAGGAAAAAGAAAGGGGGGGAGGAAAGAGGAAAATATAGTAAGAGACCAGAAAGAAACAGAGAGGAACCAAAGATCCACACAGGAAAGCAGTCAAACAGAGCTAAGGGGGGTCCATGATTCTCCTAGGGTCCACGTGGATCCTTCCTGCCTACTTGTGTTTATCAATTTCCCCACAGGGTTCTATATGCAGGTCCTGAAGCATCTTTTAGCTATTAAACTAAAATAAAAAGAATTGAATTTTCATTTGTTGAGGTGAACTTCTCACTTTTTTTTTTAATTTTTATTTTTTTAGCCAAATGCAGGACCCAAAATAATTCCTCCTCTAGACCAACCCCCTTATGGAAGGGACCCTAGCTGGGCCCGTGGAAATTAATCAATCACGTCCCACTTTCTGGACTCCCCAGGTTAGCTGTAGCTCTGTTGTTAGTCAGTGAGGAGTGCTAAAGACGGCCGATTCTGCCCCTTCTGGAGCCGAGCTCGAGCATCACCGGGATGCTAAGTAAATCAGTTTGAGTGCAGATTCTAGTCTGCTCTCAGCCTGATGCTGCTTCAGGTCGGCTTATCTGCTCCCCACAGCTATGGTGTGGTGCAGGCAGCCAGATCGATGTCTAAAAATAAAAAATACCCTTCCCTGTCCTCCAACAGAACCCTCCCTCTTTTGGGACGTGTCCCTTCTTCCTGGCTCCGCAGCGGCCTGGGTCTTATCCCTGGGTAGCTAGGGAAATCAACTCTGTTCCCAGACCAGAATCCCCCCTCCGGTTCACAGGGTGCTGATTAGCTCGTTTGTTCTGTTCACACAAGGTCCAAGGGGAACCAGGCAGCCAGATCCCCAGAAAATAAAACTTTTTCGCCCTGCTCGCAGCTCCAAATGGCCGTTTTATTTTATTTTATTTTTCCTCCCTAACCGCGGGGCTCAGCCGTCTGTGCCAACCACCACCGGGAGCCTTAAAACTCATGAATCTCTACCGTTCCTTCCACGCCGTTGATCCACACAGATAGATGTCCCAAGCTTCTCACTCCACATGTGCACAGCACAGACCCCTGGGCAGGATCCCGTCCACAATCGGCCTTGCTCTGGGAGCTTGCAGTGTGTGCCCTCCTACACTAATGCCATCTTGGCCTCTCTCCCCATTTAATTTTGTTGAAAGTCAAGAAATATATTTTAAAAATATAAATGGCTGGAAAATATTTCAAAGGGCTTTGAAAAAGTTACTGATGCTATGTAAGAAGGGATGAGAAATAGAAGAAAATGAAGTGGTCAATGGAGAATCAGTTCAAAGGGAAAGTGCTCCCTATATCTACACATGCCAAGGGTACCTGTAAGTCCAGACAATAGAAAATATTTATTCATGACTATTTTGAGAAGCCAAAACAGGTCACACATAAGTTCAGAAAAGTTTGGAAGTCATTATAGAAGGATTTGCATTAATAATGTTTAACAAAATAATTTCAAGGTTTAATGGATAACCTTAATTCTCTGGGAACTGGATTTTGTCAAAGGCCTCCTTCTCCAATGTTCCAGAATTTTTCAAAACTCCTTTGATCCACAATCATCAGTGTATATTCAAAATATTAGTGTGAGGTTTTCAGTGTTATTAGGCATTGTTATCATATTATAGACTGTGAAAGTGAGACAAAAATAGTTAATTGAATAACTCAAGAATGCACAGTTTTTAAGAGTAAATTAGAACTAAAAATTGATTCTCTGGATTTCAGGACTAATTGTCTTGATTACACTCTGCCAGCTGCTTGTCTAAGATTTAAAATAAAGGATAGCACTGCAACATTATTGCAATATTATTCAACATCTCCATTATGATCACCATGGAACATATATTTATTGATGCATGCAAAATGCATGAGATAGATTAAGGTATTTATATTCATATATGCATAAAATTAAAGATGATATAGGATATCGCTTTATCTGATGAGAGCTTAAAAACTAAGCCCTGGGGAGTGTATATGATTCAAGAAGTTGAGCATGTGCTTCCCACATGGTCCCAGGTTCGGTCCCCAGTGCCTCCTAAAAACAAAAAAATAAACAACAAATAAACAAATGAAAAAACCAACTCAGGGGAGCCAAGGTGACTCAGTATTTGGACACCACCTTCCCACATACAAAGTCCCAGGTTCAATCCCTGGCCCTGGTATCTCAAAAAAAAAAAAAAAAAGTAAGCCTTTGTAAATGAAAAATCAAACTCATAAACCAAATTCTGCAGATAAAATTGATTACACTGTCTTGTACAGAGAAACTAAAATAAAAGAGCAAATATCTACATGAAGAATCAAATTTTTAAGGTGGCATACAGTAATTGGTATATAAATGATACATTCTGCAAATATTAACAAATATACTTAAAATAGAGACTTTGACTATCAATTCACACATTCAAACCAGAAAAGTGGATGTGAAGTGCAATATTTATAATTTCCTACAGTCTTTTTTTTAGCCTGTTGTGATAGGGAAAATTAACAACTCCATGATTTTATCTCTACTCTAAAGTGAATTTCAAATGAACAAAACAAGAAAAAGAAAGGCAAAATTTGATACAAGTTATACTAATTTAAATATAATTTTTAGGTAGGTCGTGTAAGGCCTCTTCGAAATGTATAGATTTTTACTTGACATATTAGTTAATTTAGTGCCAATCTCTGTATTAACTTTTCATTCAACCCTTCTAAGTCTCAATTTGTTCTTAAAGTAGGTGTGAGAATCATTAAATATTTCCTATACAATTTCTAATTTCCATCCTTAATATTCCTGAAAAATAAACCTTTTGCAAACATTACAATCTAGAGTATTTACTCTCTCATTTTGGAAATTATTCAGTTTCTTTCAATTAGCTACACTTGAACAATTTATTATAATATTTATGATATTAAAATATATTATTTGATCAGAGATTGTGCTGTTAATAAATTATTCCTCAACTTTTAATTACTCAGAAAATTTGAAAGAAACTGGGTTATACA
>JAKSZT010054371.1:14892-40807 GCA_026826555.1 Tolypeutes matacus | reverse complement strand
AAGATTCTTTTCTTCTTCTTTTTATTTTATTTTTTTTTAACATGGTCTGATGAAAATTTATTGCAGCAGAGATCTAATTACTTGCTTCAACTTGAAATCATTGCTGCTTCTTCAGAGCAATAACAGCATAACATCTGGGAGATTTCACAGGGTCAAACAACTTCACAAGTGCAGACCATGCAATGTCTTCCAATTATATGTCTTGGAGTTGGCCTGTTGGGATTTATACTGTTTGGGGTGCACTGTGTTTCCTGGATCTGCACATCCATCTCTCTCAATAGGGTTGGGAAGTTTTCATCCATTATTTCCTTCAACACTCCTTCTCTTCCCTTTCCCTTCTCTTCTCCTTCTGGGATGCCCATAATGCGTATGTTTCTGTGTTTTGTGTCCTCAGTTAAATCCCTGAATCCCTGCTGGATTTTTTCTATGTTTTTGTCTATCTGTTCTACTATTTGTTTGATTTCATATGTATTGTCTTCCACATCACTAATTCTTTCTCCTGCCTGTTCAAATCTGCTTTTATGTGAATCCAGTGTCTTTTTGATTTCTTGGACTGTGCCATTGATCACCATCATTTCCGTTATCTTTTTACATATGTTTACAATTTCTTCAGTATGTTCTTCCAGTTTCTTCTTTATATCCTTAATCTCTACCTTCACTTCATTAAGTTGGTCCTTGATATTTGTTTGGAAAGCTTTGATTAGTTTTTCAATTTTCTGCATCTCTTTCTGGGTTTTAGTTTGTTCATTGAACTGGTCCGTGTCTTCCTGTTTCTCAGTGTGGTTTGTAAATTTTTATTGCCCTCTATTCATCATTTTATCTTGATGGGTTTATTCAGTTGATTAGCTTCTCTCTCTCCTCTAGAGTTTTATTTAGCTGGTGGTTCTGTGTGTGTTAAATTTTCTCTTTGATACTTTTTCTTCTTATTTTATTTCCTTGCTTCTTTCTATGTTACCTTGAAGGCAAAAGATTAGGGCTAGAGGAATCAAAAGATGTGAGAAAGGAAGAAGGATAATAGTAATATTGATAAAATTTAGAAAAGGGGCCAAGTAAGACTTAGTGAAATGAATATTTAACTCATGTAGGCAGTGTAGATTAATAGGAGAAAAAGTGGAGTACCTACAATGGACTGGGAAAGCAAATAGAGGAATGTATATATAATGATTTAGAATGATGAGGAGGGAGAGAAAGAGTGATGAAAGGGCTGAAAGCAAAAAGTTAATGTTAATAAAAAAGAAGAAAACAGAATAGAATAGAAATTGATACCCTTAAGTTGTGGGATAATGAAAAAACTTGGTATGTATGAACTACAATAGAAAGTAGAAAGCAGAAAGATGAAGGAAGGGGAAGAGATAGCTTGGGAGTCAAAATCAATATAGATAGAGAATGGGAAATCACTGAAGAAGAAGCACATCAAAGAAGAGACAAGCTAGCAGCACCTAATTAAAAAGAAGAAAAAAAAAACGAAGGCCGCACGACGGGGGGGTGGGGAGGAAACAGGAAAGAAAAGCAAGAGAGAACAATAATCAGAGAAAAACCAAACAACCACAGAAGAAAGCAGGCAAACAAAGCTAGGGAGGAACGGTGTTTCTTCTAGGGTCCTTGTGGAACAACTCATCCTGCTTGTGTTTATCAATCAATTTCCCTGCAGTATTCTATCTGCAGGTTTTGAGGCAGATTTTAGCTATTAAACTAAATTAAAAAGAATTCATTTTTCTTTTTTTAATGTGACTGTCTTCTCTCTTTTTTTTTTTTTTGGTGAAATAGGGACCCAAAAGAAGTCCTCTTTTAGACCACCCCCTTCACCGAGGGGACCCTAACTAAGCTTGTGGAAACTAATCATGCACTTCCACTTCCTGGCCTCCCCAGGGAAGCTGAAGCTCTGATGCTTCTCAGTGCAGAATGATAAAATTGGCTGACTCTGTCCTCTCTGGAGCCAAATCTCAGTGTCACCGGGCTGCTGGGTAAATCAGGCTTCCTCAGTAGATTCACCTCTCCCCTCAGCCTAGTGCTGCTTCAAGCCAACTTATCTCCTCCCCAAAGCTATGAGGGTGTCCAAGCAGCCAAATCCACAGAAGGGAAACCCCTCTCCACCTTCTTTCAGAACCCTCCCTCTCTCGGAGAATCCTCCCTCTCACCACATTGGTGGGGCTTGGGGCATATCCCTGGGCAGCTAGGTAAATCAACTTCCTCAGCAGATTTGCCTCTCCCCTCTGCCTGGTGTTGATTCAAACCAGCTATTTTGTTCTCCAAAGCTGCAAGGTGTTCCAGGCAGCCAAAGCCATAGAAAGGAAACCTCTCTCAATCCTTCACCAGAACCCTTCCAGTCTCAGAGAACTCTCCCTCTCACTGGGTTGCCAGGTGGGAGTCACAGCTCAAACCAGCCTTTTTCCCTGAGGGTGGGCTCAGCTGTCTGTGTTAACCACCACAGGCAGGCTTAAAACTCATGAATCTCTACCGATCAATCCACACCGTCGATCTGCCTGCAAATAGATGTTCCAAGCTTCTTGCTCCGTGCATCCACAGCACAGACCCTGGGGCAGGACCCTGTCCACATTCGGCCATCCTCAGAGAGCTAGCCAGCGAGTGCCCTCCTAAACTGAAGCCATCTTGCCTCTCTCCTTGTGTTTGTTATATCATGACAAAATCATCTCCATTGTTATCAAGAAATTCAGTTCTAAAAATAAAAAAAATAATAAAAAAAATTAAAATAAACATTTCCCAGTATAAGCCCTGACTTAAGAAAGCTGTAAGACAGTCAGAAGAATTAATTTTAAAAGTTTGATAACTTCTGATAAGCAAAATTCTTAGCCTAAGAAAATGTCCTAAACCTAAATATAGTCCCTGATATGGAAGTCTGAGACTGAGGATTTCTAGGAGATGTATATGAGAACCTTGAAACCTAGATTCTTTTGATTTCTCAACACTGAAAGAAGGGATAAAATCTCCATTTTTTGTTGATTAATAGACACTCACCCCACCCTCTAGCCTTGCTAAAAAACTATGTTGAGGCCTCAGAAGAAGTAGTGGAATTACAAGGCAAAGCTAGACATCTTCCTAACATGCTCCAAAAACCTTTCTAGTTCACAGACCCATAATTAGTATTATTGGTTGAATTGTGTCCCCCAAAAGATATCTCCAAGTCCTAAAGCCTGGTTCCAAGAATATGACATTATTTGAAAATAGTCTTTGAAGATATGATTAGATAAGATGAAGCCAAACTAATGTCCTTAGAAGAAGGGGAGGAAAGACAAAGTTATATACTGTAGAGAGAGAATGTACTGTAATGATGGAAGGAGAGATGGAAGTGCTTCAGCTGCAAATCAAAGAACCTAAGAATTGCTGGCAAGCCACGAGAAGCTAGGAAGTAGCAATAAAGATTCTCCCCTACACATTTCAGAGCAAGAATGACACTACTGACACCTTGACTTTAGAATTCTATCTTCCAGAACTATGAAATAATAAATTTCTATTGTTTTAATTCACCTAGGGTGTGGTACTTTATTATAGCAGCCTTAGGAACCTAAGGCAGTTAACATTGACTGACTGTTATGAGAGGAGGGAGATTATATGCCAAAGGAACTTTTTCACATGTACTAGTAGAAACTGAGACCGTATGCTTAGGAGTGAAAAATGAGGGCATTGGATCAACAGGATAGAGTATGGAACTGGATAATGAAGCGTTTATATGCTTGTTCTCCTGTAACAAGCATGAACACACTGACAAGGCCATGGGGTAACTTTTGTAAACTTGGTACAAGTTTATTGTCCACATTAAGTAAAATAGATATGTTAAGAAATGCCGTGGCATACAAAGCAGAAAGGGATAAAAATATTTAGAAAATTGAATAATTTATAATGATTCTAGTATATAAGACCAGAAAAATATAGTTGACTGTTCCTTGTGAAAGCCAAAACAACAGCCTGTTTATTAAAGCTTAAAGGAGTGTACTAGTGAAAGTGGTCACTGAATCATTGATAAGCTCAATGATATCTATCATTGATTAGGGTTGATGTTATGAAAGTAGTTTATAAAACAATATTTTCTTATAGAAAATACATAGATACTGACTTATGTTTGTGATAGGTGGGATTTCTGTGGATGTCAGGATTGGAACTGCAGTTATGCAGGAAGGATCTCTGGAGAGTCCTTCTGTTGGATTGTTTGGAGCCTTGTGAAGTGCATGCAAAAACAATAGGGTATGAGCAAAAGCACTGCCAGCCTTGAATTAAAGGGAAAGAAAAGGGACAAATTGAAGGAATTATAACTTCAAAGGAAGAATCATGGAAGTCGAGTTTCTGACTAAAGATATCTCCTTGGGCCAAGAGTGGGCCCACCCTTGTATATGGAAAGACGGGTGCTTGGAGGGATGGGCCTTCCTTCCTGTTGTTTAGTGAGGGAGGTGAAAACCCAGTGCCCAGAGATGGTGGGGCCTCTGCTCAGGAATTCTCAGAAAGTCTGGCTGTCACTTCAATGCTTGGAAAGTGTGAGGCTTGTGCCCCAAGGTTTGAGGCAATCATGGTCACAGTGCAAACACTTAGAAGGGGTGGAACTGCTGCTCCATCAGGCCTGGAGGACAAAACATCAATCTATAAATGACTCTCAAACCTTGAAATCTATTAGAATTTGCCCTGTTGGGTTTTTTTTTTTTTAATTGTTTGTGTCCCATGACTTCTGTTTTCCTTCCAATATATCCCTTCTGGAATAGGAATGTCTAATCAATGCCTGTCCATTCCTTGTGTATCGGAAGCAGATAACTTGTTTTCTAGGTTTCATGGGTACACGGATAGAGGGTATTATGCCTTAGGAGAGACCACACTCATAACCAACTTTGATAAGACTCTGTACTTAGCATTGTTACTGAAATGATTTAAGGTTTTGGGGATGTTGTGGTGGAATTAATGTATTTTGCATCTAGAAAGAACATGTCTTTTTGGGGTATGGAGGGTAAAGAGTTTGGAGTGATGTCATCTGAAAAACATGTTCTTAAACTTAATCCATGCCTGTGGGTATGAAACCATTGTAATTAGGCACTTTTGAGAAGGTAGTTCAGTTAAATTGTGGTCAAGCTCATTCAGGATGGGGTTTATTCCTACTACAAGAGTCTTTTATAAATAAAATCAATCTCAGACAGAAAGATAGCAGAAAGCTGAAATTCAGTGGAACCCAGAATAGAATGGAGAGGCCAGGGGAGGCCACCATCTACATTGTTTAGTGACAGAGGAATTAAGGACCAAGGATCACCAGTAGTCAGCCCCAGAATGCCACAGTAGTTGGGGAGAAAGTATCATTTTGATGATGCCTTGATCTGGACTTTTTCCCAGCCTCAAACCATGAGCAAATAAATTCTCATTGTTAAACCCTACCCATTTCATGGTATTTGCTTGAGCAGCCCAAGAAACTAAAACAACTACATTAAGGTCATTCCTACTGGGCTAAGATGTCAAACCAATATAGAAAAATAATCTTTCATTAGTCTATCGAACTTGAGCTTCAAAATGATGTTCAGTGAAATATGATTTTTGGTTCCATTTGTTCCCACATTTACTGAATGCCTGCCATTGTATAGGCACACTGTCTCCTAGCCATCAAAAGAAATTCACTGTCTCAGGTGGCTTAGAACTTAACATTAGAGGTTTCCATCTATAGTAAAAGGATTAAAAACAAGAATTGGCATATAACTAGGAAATTAGAAAGGGGTCGAAGAAAACATCATTGTATAAAAAAAATCACCTAAAATGTGAGAAGGCAGATTGAGTTAGCAAAAACACTTGAATTATGGATTTTAACCAAAAAAAAAGGACATGTGGCAAATAAAGGAATATGCTGAAAAAAACTGATTTAATAAACAAATATAAATTGTTATGATTTGCATAATATTTTTAGTCTTTTACTTTCCTACCAGAGAAATGATGGAACTCAATGATTTGGGTTAATAAAAATCAATTTGTTTATCCTGAAACTTGAAAAACACTATATATATATATATATATATATATATAAATTTGTTCTTCTTTGTAGTG
The DNA here is from genome assembly GCA_026826555.1 of Tolypeutes matacus. Classification (NCBI taxonomy): domain Eukaryota; kingdom Metazoa; phylum Chordata; class Mammalia; order Cingulata; family Chlamyphoridae; genus Tolypeutes; species Tolypeutes matacus. The sequence continues at coordinate 34,783 of JAKSZT010054371.1, read as the reverse complement.
GAAGGCTGATTAAGCAAACATGATTATAGTCAGACCCCAAGGGAACAATTAAAAATTCTAAATGAACATTCTAAGAATTAATGAGTGTTTGCAATTCTTACTCTTCCATTCTAAACTAAGATAATTATCAATAGACTGTTACTAAAAGCATCCTGTCTATATTGCCAGAGAATCTAAACATATTCAAGTAGAAAATTCTAAGAGGAGATGGGAAGCATAGGAGAAGCTATTTTTGACCCTGAGATCTTTAAGAAAATATTGAAGAACACTATACACTGAGGATGCTGTCCCTATATTCCATGCCTTGATATTCATATATAAATAGTTAGCTGACTTATGATTTACACATACTAAACAGAAACATAAAAATAAAAACTTCTTTTGAAAAGCCTATTGCAGAAACATAAAAAAGAATAGAATATTTTCCAGAAAATTCCTTATGTAGCAGGAAAGTAGCCAAAGAGAAAGGCTTTGGTATAAGATGGCTTGGGTGTGGCACCATCTCCCATTCATGGACAAATACCAGCCACTCTTAAATGAAATGAGAAGATTTTATACTAAATCACCCCAAAGAACTAGTGGCATCTTATCAACAGCAAAACTTTAGCTCTATATCCTCACCTACCACACTTGGTCTGTAAAGTTCTTTATGATCAAAGCCTTAACATTTTCATCCCAAAACAGATATGCTCTTTCTAAAATCTAGTCTAATTATTAATAATAATGACAATACAATGCATTCAAAAATCATCAAACAAAAATTATACAAAAAGTCATGTTTCTCCAATGAAAGAATTTAAACTAAATGTAAAGATACTTCTTCAATCTTCATTAACCTAAAACAATGCCATTTGGAATATCAGTCCTTGAATAGCAAGGACAATTTCAAGTTTAAATTTGAACTATAAAATTGATTTATGAACCTTAAAATAGCTTAATTTTTTTTCAAGTTAAGAATATTTCTCCATTTTTTCTGCATAATTACATTTCACATGAAGTTTTTACTTCATCTCCTGGCCTTCTCCTTCTATTTGTACTGATGGACTGACTGTTTGACCCTCTGTGGTTATTGTTGCTGTCTCAACTGCCTTTGAGAAACAGGCATGTGATTTCTCTCATTTCTTCTCTGTTCAAAAGCATCTCTGTATTTCTGACCAGTAGAATGCACTGCAACTCATACCGCATCTACTAGGATTCAGTGCCCTCAACAATACCTTTACATTCAGGGCTGTGTCCTACTATTGCCAGCCATCAGAATGAAATCTTATAGAGCTGTCCAGTTCATTTCCTTCAGGTTCTTACTACTTCTTGCTGTCCTTTGTGTGGTCCAAGGTGGCACCAGGAAGGCCTCTGAGGAGTCAGGCTCTATGGCTTTATCCATATCTTAAACTTGCATTTTCAACTGGATTATTCATAGCACCTTAAGCATAAACAAGCATATTTCTTTATCTTCTCCACCTTCCCCTCCAGATCCTAGTTTCTCCTTTATATTCCTTATCCAATAAACCACAGAATCTGGAAACAATAAATCCAAGCTAGTTGAGGTAAACCACAAAAATTTCCTGTTTACTTCAATATATAAAGAAGCATACAAATGATAATTCTTTCAAAAGTCTAATTGTTGTTCAATCCCAATGGAAATGCTCTTACTAACTACATGAGGGCTAGATAAACATGATCCTTAATTTGGTCTGGAAAACTAGGAATGAAGGCAAAGAAAAGAGAATATATTTTAAAATGTCATCAGGAGTACTATTTGAACATTTGAAAGAGAAGTTGAATGAAGCAAGTTAAAATGTATTAAAACCATGTTTTGTATTATAATAGACAGAAATTAAGAACTCCTTGGGGAAACATAAAGATTATTCAATTCCCAACGTTTAAGCACTTCACAAATCATATGATAAAAGAATAGTGGAACCCTTGTATATTCATTATACCATGATTAGTTCCAGGGAGATTAATTGCAAACAAAAAGTAAACATGAATTTTTAAGGAAAATTATAGGTAAATGCTATTTCTCATCCTCAGGGGGATCTCCTATATGATCATGAAAAAAAAGTTTGAATTTACATCGCTGATATTTTGATATCCACAATATGACTATATAAAATATTTAGCATTTATTCAAAAGCTGTTTTCTAATATTTTATTGTATATTAAGTAATATATATGCTGCAAAATACTATACACAAAATTAAGAGTCATATTTTAGCCTTGGTGCTAGGGGGTAAGGGTGGAGTTTATAAATGTGTATTTTGTTTAATTTTTTATTAGTGCTATTGTAGGTGTACTGAAAAATTATGCAGAAAATACAGAGTTCTCATATGCTATAGTATATATTTTTATCATATATACTGTGGTAATTTGGAGGTAAGTACCCCCAGAAGAACATGTTTCCTGTGGGTGGGAATTCTTGAAAATATGACCATTTGATGAGGTTACTTCAGTTAAAGGTGTGGCCCAGCTGAATCAGAATGAATCTTAATTCTTTTCCTGCAGGCTTTTTAGGAAAGTCACACACAGAGAGAAAGTCATCAGGAAGCAGCCAGAAGCTGGAAGTCAGTGGAATGGAGAAGCCAGAGAGACCACCGTGTGCACTGCCATATGACAGAAAAGCTAAGGACCAGGATCACCAGCAGTCAGCCCCAGAATGGCACAACTTTCTAGAAGAAAGTTTCCCTTTAATGACTCCTTGATTTTGGAAGGAACAATAATAAATACACTTATAAAATACTTATTACTTGCCTGGCATTACTCTAAGTGCTTCCTTAGTGTATAATCCATTCAATCCTTTTGAAATTGATACCCTTTAACTAACCATATTATACAAAAGAGAAAACTAACATGGAGAGGTTATTTGCATGAGGTACCCAGCTAGTGGGTAGTAGAATCTAATTGGAATCCATGTAGTCAACTTCAGATTCAACTACTTACTAATAAATCATACACTACCTCTCTCTGGGAAACAAAACAAAACAAAAGAAAAAACTAATAATGCTAATAAGCATTATATATAGAAGTTTGTCCTCATTAGAAGTAAGTATTAGCCCTGAAACTAATTTGCAAAAAAGCACTTTATTTGGCATCAGAAAATACAAAATCCTTATTTTGTCAATTAGTGTCTAATTCTGCCTTCCTGGCAGGAAAGTTGGGGATGGGTATGCTTTGTTCCAGCCAGTGGAAATCAGAAATTTGGTGACTAACTACCACCTCCAAATATAAGTGTAGCAAAAGAATTGAGATGGAATACCACCTCATGGCTAAGGATGAAAATTTGACAAGTCTTCTCCTGGTATGAAGAAGGCAAGCAGGACAACTAGAAAACTTGCTCTGTTACAGGGGGTTGGGAGGGAAGCAAATTAAATGGAAGCTAAACTTAATCTACAGTAAGATGGTCATTTTGGACTGAAACTTGAGGTTCATGATTGGAATAATTCTCCCCAAAATGTGCATGAATGGGGACTGAAATTGGGAAATGTTAAATTATTTAATGTGGCAATGTGAGATGGGAAATTTTCATTTGCATTTTATATGAAATATTTTTCTTAATCCTTGTTTATAATATTCCTGATGAGTGAGGTTTGTCTATGCAGGGATTCCCATGGTGTCTGAGAGGACATCATAATATGAATAAAATATTCTTAAATTTCTCTAAACCAAAATTGCCTTTGTCTTCAAAAAATTACCCCAAGACAACAAATTCCTACCCTTACAAAGCAAATTAGCATATCCTAAATATGATAAAATACACAAAGTGTAGTCAGATGATACTAAAAAGAGCCAGAGTTTGCTAAAAAGTCTATTCAGAAGAATCATAGGGGGTAAAGTAGGAAAAAAAAAATGAAGATGACAATAGATGAAATATTTTCCTGCAGGCAATATCAGCAATTAAGATTTTGTCTTCTTCCAGGACATATGCTTTGAATGTATTTGAAAAATGAGAAGTGCATGAATTTATATTCCATTGAGAGATTTCACAGAATGCCTGGTCTATTATGAAAGAGTAATTTGGAAAACACAACATTAATTGTAAACAGGAGCACTTAGCTATCAACTTTGATGTGAGGAGGGAGAAGAGATATTCTCACAGGGAAGAAGTGATTGTTTTCTTTATAAAGAACACTTGCTAATTTAAAAGGAAGTGGGAATAGATCTTAAACAATTTAAATTCAAAAATATAAAAAACTTATCAGAGAGAAAGAAGCAGCTTCACTAAAACTGAATAAGGTAAATATATACTATTAATACGTTGATATTCTATTTCAATTCAGAGCTACTTTTTAATTCAAGGATGAAGATTCATTAAATAAGGTCAAACACCTGAAATCATGAGTATATTTTGATTGGAGACAGCATTCAGTATTTAATAATTTGGCATTGACATAATTCAATAGTGCAAATATTATCTGTACCATAAGACTTAGAAAGACTCTCTGAGAAAGTGACATCTGATCTAAGTCCCAAATAGAAAGATTAGTCATGTGAAAAATATTCTAGACAAAAGAAAAATAGTGAAAGTCTTTCAATTGCACTTTCTTAGAAGCCTAAAGAAGAACTGAATGTTTGGGTAAAAAGTGAGGGGAGAATATTAGCAGTTGAGGGTACAAACATAGGCAAAAATAAATTATTCAGCAGTTTATAATCTGTGCGAAGGAAAAAAAAAATATTCAGCAGTTTATAATCCATGAACTTTATTTCAATTAATGAGGAATTGATGGAGGTATTTTTAACAGGACAGCAAAATGATGGGATTTTCATCTTTTAAATGCTCACACTGAGTTTTCTGAGCAGAATCAATTGTGGTGAGGTGAGGCTATTACATTAATCCCAGAAATGAGAAGATAGATTGAACTAGGAGTTAGCATTGCAGATGAGAAGAAGCAACATATTTCAAAGTTTCAGGAACAGTGAGTGATGTGCCATGGCCAGTTTGGCTTATATCAATTCCCAAGAGCTTGAAATTTGGTCACTTATATTGTCAAATCATACAAATCAATCTCCACCAACCTACCTCACCCTAACGACAGGGTTATGGTACACCACAAATCATGAAATGTTGATAGAATGATATTGGATGGGCGGAATGGATAAATCACTTCGAATGTTTGGCTTGAGTGGGGGGATATATTGTTGTAGAATAAGACTAGGTGAGACTCTTTTGAGAAATATTCAATGGGAAACTTTATCCAAATTCAACAGGAAGATAAGGAAAATAAAGTTTATTATGGTAAACGTAAACTAGAAATTGGTTAATGAGACTACATTGAATTTATGTTAGCTTTTCTCAAACAATAAAATAACATAATTAGTTAATAAGGATAGCACGTACTATGGTGTGGGTGATATGGGTAGGGGGACAACTTTGAAGAGAGAAGATACTATTTAACATATTGTGTTAAAAATTGGAAAACAATTAGAGTAAATATATTAAGGGAATTTGAAAGGATCTTTAATCAGAATTAATTACTTGATTGCAATTTGTGTTTACTAATTTAAAACACAAGATGTGTGTTTTTCTTGAACATTACTCAGATGCTCTAGCTCATGGTCAGAAAACTAAACAGTTGTCTTTAACAAAGACTCTACTTTTATTGTGGAGAAAATGGAGGAAAAGAGTGTCAGAGGTAGTTGTAGGAAGTTATTTTAATGTGAAACTTGGATTCTAAACTTAGTAAGGCAAACAATATGAATAAAATTGAGTAATATAAAATAAATGTGTTGGGTAAATGTCTTCAGGTTATAGATTAAAAATGTTAAATGTAATAGTTACCATATCAGGGATGGTGATAGGGAAAATTTTGAAAAAGAGTACCTGGTTTCAGTGGCATGCAATTCAATTAAAAAGATGAGACATGTACAAAACAAAAATGCAGGACCTTTATTCCCTAGAAAGAATGAAAGAAGAAGCAGAGTTATAATTGAATATGTGGTGAAAATTATTAAAATTCATATAAATTAAGAGCAAAAATTAAACAAAAAGTTTCGAAGGTGTATTTGAGATTCAAAGGATGAACAATATTTGAAATAGAGAGAATACTTTCTAAGGCAGGAGGTTGATTGAGCAAATCCTGGGGTGAGAGGGAATGGATCACGGTTCTGTATTTGACTGGAAGAAAGTATTCCACTGTAATTCCCCTCTCACACTGTAAATTGAACAAAAATATATCATTCTGGATCTTGTTAGTATGATTAGAATGCAAATCTAGTATTGCAAATCAGTTATTTTTATTTAATTGATTAAATTGATTTTATCTGCCAATTGAATTCATTGCTCCTGGTTTCACATCAAATCTCTCAGAATCAAAGAAACCAAGCATCAGAGAAAAACTGAGAAATTATAAGTCCAATGCTAATGTCTTAATCAAATTGCAAAAGAGGAAAATGCAGCCAAAAAATGTAAATATACAGACAGAAAATGAATTGAAAATTACAGAATCAAATCTCACTACCATGAAGGAATTTGTTCTCCTGGGCTTTTCTGATATTTTCAAATTCCACTTGTTTCTTTTTGGAGTATTTTTGGTCATCTATATGCTTATCCTGATGGGCAATGGCATCATAATTCTAATAAAAAGAGTACACCCAAATTTCAGACCCCCAAGTATTTTTTCTCAGCAACTTTTCCTTCCTAGAAATCTGTTATGTGTCTGTCACTCTTCCTAGAATGCTCATGGATCTTTGGACCCAGAAAGGAAACATTTCTTTTTTTTTGCCTATATTACACAAATGTGCTTCATCCTTATGTTGGGAGCCACAGAGTGCCTTCTTCTGGCAGTTATGGCCTATGATCACTATTTGGTGATTTGTAACTCACTCTAATCGTGAATCAAAAGATGTGTATCCAGCTGGTGGCTGGCTCATAGATCACTGGAATTCCAGTGGAAATAGGGCAGACATGTCAGATTTTCTCTCTGCCCTTTTGTGGCTCTCACCAAATCAAACACTTCTTCTGTGACATAACCCCTATTCTCAAACGGGCCTGTGGAGACATTTTTGTGAATGAGATGGCAGTCTATATATTTGCTATATATTTTTTTTCACTGTTCCCTTTCTGTTGATTCTTGGGTCCTATAGAAGAATTATCTCAACCATCCTGAAGTTGTTATCAAAACAGGATGGACCAAAGCCTTTTTCACCTGCTCTTCTCACCTCATAGTTGTAATTTTACTCTATGGATCAGCTACTGTCACCTATTCAAAGCCAAAATCAAACCTTTCTGAAGGAACAGACAAGTTGCTCTCTCTTTTCAACACCATTTTGACACCAATGTTTAATCCTATGATATATACTCTGCAGAACAAAGATGTTACAGAGGAATTGAGAAAATTCCTTCCCAAATTTAAATCCCCCCCCACTAGAAAGAGATAGATGCCTAAACAAGCTGATTGCATATATATTATGTCCTATAATTAAAATTGTGACATTTATCATTTCTTTTTTGAAATCTTTTTAGAAACAGACATAACATTTTATATTTAAAATGTAAATAAAACAGTAAAAAATCCTTAGGCCCTACAGAGCCATTACTGGACAATTTTCTCATGGAAATAAAAGTATGAATGCAGAGGGATAAATATACAAGAACAAACTATTTGAAAAATGACTGTTCAACAATGTTTATTGTAGCACCGTTTGGCTAAGCATAAAATGGGTAAAATGAATGTCCATATTGATAAATACTTTAATAAATATGATGTGTATGTTTTTGTGAATTCTTCTACACTACAAGAGAAAGTCTATATAGCCTTCTTAAGGATGAAAGAACAAATGGAGAGTTTACCTAGCTATCCCAGCTGAGGATGAAACATTTGAATAAGCCTAGAAAACATCATATAGAGCATGGAAGAACTTTTCCAGATCAGATCAGCCCAAATTGCTGACTCACAGAATTGTGAACAATTAAATGCTTTTTTTTAAAAAAAAACAGGATTTAGCAAAGTTTTTCTGTAAAAAACCAGCTAGTTAATATTTTTACATTTCTGAATTATTTGAAATTATAAGTATGGGATAATCAGGGAGAATATACTTTAATGAAATCAAATATAAATAAAACTTGAAAGAAGATATACAATAATTGTCTAAGTGTGTGACAGTTTAAAGTTATTTTAGGAATCCCAAAAACAAAGAGATTATGTTCTTGCACTCATTCATTCCTATGGATATGAGCCCTTTTGACTGGACTATATCAGTTAGATGGGACTCAGGTTGGGTCTCTGTCCTCTTTCTGGAGATTTATACATATGGAGACACAGAGAGAGAGACACAGAAAAAGGAAGATGTATTTTTTATCCTGCCATGTGAGAGAAAGGAGAAAGTAGAGAATCATCTACAGCTGCAGAAAGGCAGAAAAGCCCTGAGAGGCTGACAGAGTTCCCAGTGTCTGCAATCAGCAGAGCTCAGAGGCACAGAAAGAGGCCCGCAAGGGGCTGGTCCCATGGAGCAGCTCAAGGCTGAAGAGAGGAGCCATGTTCCTGATAGCCTATAGGTGAACCCAGGAAGAATTTGGAGCAGCAGAGACTGAGAGAGGAGGCCCAGAAGATAGCTGAGCTTTCAGAGATTTTAGATACTGGAGGGGAAGGCAGGGATCATGGCAGAGATCAGCTGCCATCTCCACCATGTGACAGGACAACAGTCACCAGTAGCTGACTTTGATGACAACTTGATTTGGACATCTTATGGCCTCAGATCTGTAAGCTTTTAGCCTAAATAAAATTCCCATTATAAAAAGCCATCCCATTTCTGGTACTCTGCATTGGCAGCCATTGACAAACTAAGAGAGAGTGTATACACTTTTCCTCCTTCACATTATCATTGATGACTTTTATATTTTGATCTACTATGCTCAGAAAAGAGCCTTACTTCTAGTCTGGGAATTTTGTTTTCTAAAAGAAAGAGAGAGACATTTTAAGATATGCATGAAATTAGAAAATCTACCACCTATTGTCATTCCTAAAAATGTAACTAAAATATACTTTACAATGTTGGAAGACATTAACAGATTTTAAAGTCTAAGAATGAGACATAGTTTGAAAGAATTAGTAGAGAACGTTGAATAATAATTTACAAAATGCAAACTAGCATAATGTAAGACTGTTTAAAAATTTAGAGTAAGAGACTTACTGGCCTATGATAGCAGCAATATGGTAGAATAAGAGTCTTCAGGGTGTCTGTGACTTCAAAGCATTTGAATTATATGAAGTATCTCTTCTGAATGCAATTAAATTAGAAATCAACAAAAGTAAGGTGTTTAATAAGATCTCAAATATTTACAAATTTACTAACAAACTTTTTAACCTTGGGTCAAAGAAGAAAATACAAGATTATTTGGAAATACATTATTATGAATGATAACAAAAATAAAAAGAATCAAAATATGTGGAATACGTATGTAGCAGTACTTAGTGAGAAATGTAGAATTTTACATGTTAATGTTAGTAAGAGGACAATTTTTAAACAAACAACTTAAGCTTACAATTTAAGAAGCTATAAAAATTATTTAAAATTGGATGTAAATTAAGTATAAGGAATAAAATAATAATGATAAGAGCAGAAATCAACAAAATCAAATAGACAATACACAAAACTAACACCACTAATGGTAGTTATTTGAAAAAAATCAATGAAATTATTAAATACCTATCAAGACTGGTAAAGCAAAAACTAAAAAGAGATAAATACAAAATTCCAAATTAAATATGAAAGAAAGTCACTAAAGGTTATACAAATATCAAAAGGATAATAAGAAATTATGTAAATTGTTATGCCCACAAATTCAGCCACTTAGATAAAATGGTCAAAATACCAAAAGTCATGCAAAATGTAACACAATTTGAATGACTCTATGTCTTCTAGTGTAGTTGAATTGGTCTGCAAAAATCTATCTGCCAAGGAAATTTCAGATACCATTGGTTTTACAAGTGAATTCTATCAAACACTAAAGCAATAAATAGAAGAAATATTATACACACTTTTCTAGATAACAGAAGAGAAGGGTTAAAGCATTTATGAGATCAAACCATTTATCACCAAACCATTTTTATGAGGCCACTGATTTGACTCATGAATATAGTATTAAAATCCTTGAAAATATCATCAACAGAAAATATCATCAAGTAGAGATTATCCCTGGAATGCATGTTTGATACATTCAGTAAACTAGGATTAAAATGAATCTGACTCAATCTGGAAAAAACACATTTACAGAAATTCTACAGCTAAAATTATAATTTGTGATGCAATATTGAAGACTTTCTCCTAAGATTCAGAACAAGGTAAAGATGTCTGCTTTCACTATTCCTATTAAATATTATATAGGAGGGCCTCACCAGTGCAATGGGGAAAGGGAAAATGAAATAAAGATTGCAATATAGAAGGACAATTCTCTTTCAATAAGTGATATGACTGTTTACTTAGAATATCTTAGGGTATCTACAAAACAACTAATAAAATAATTACAGGATTTATAAAGTTTAAGTATGAAATGTTAATTTGCAAAAGCTATTAAGAGGGGCTTTGCTCCTTATTCTGTTTCTAACCTAAATTCTCAGATCAAGACATAACTAATAAGGCATAAAACCATGAAATTCTGAGAACAACAGTTTCTGAAACTGAGTTAACTATTTGTCAACATATGTAGTCTTCTAACATTCTTAATTACAAAGTTAAATATAATTAGACATACTCCATGTGATGATAATAAAACATAATACTTACAATAACAGTAATTAATTTAAAGAAATTCTGAAAATAAGCAATGATAGAAATATAGAAATATGAAGTAACACATGTCTGATCAGTTTTATTTTCTCAGTGTATGGTATCATGTCAAAATTATCAGCTGATTGGGCTATATAAGATGGAGGAGGATAGAATAGATTTGAGGGAAAAATACATAGATATTTGTTTTGGAAAGTTAGAGAAAAAGCCTTAAGACAGTGTAATGAGAATTTTAAAGTAGTGTTTACTGCTTGGTACCTGAGGACATTTATATAAAGTGAAGCAAGACAATTTTGTGCATTTTCTAATCCCATTCATGTGTTTTTCACTATATGTATGACCAGAGAAACTAATAATTGGATTTATTTTTTTTTAAAGATTTTATTTATTCATTTATCCCCCCCTTGCTGCTTGTGCTCGCTGGGTCAGCCAACCACGCCATGCGGGCAGGCTTGCCTTCACCAGGAGGCCCTGGGAACCGAACCCTGGGCCCCCCATATGGTAAACGGGAGCCCTACTGATTGAGCCACAGCCGCCTCCCTAATAATTGGATTTAATCAAAGTTGTGCTTTTATAAGAAAAATTATGGAGGGAAAATAGAGAAAGGGCTTTGGATGAGAGTACAAAAGGATTTTCTGACGATAGAGCATAGAATCTCACGTGGGTACGTGGGAAAATATAAAAAAAAATTATGATGACTAGATCATAATCCTTATTGAGTTAAAAGTTAATTAATATTTATATTTCACTGGATAGGAAAAGATATTTAAGGGTATGATGAGTTTAATGCTTTTATATTTAGTATAAGTGATGAGATAGGTACATAAGAGTAGAACAAAAATAAGGCATATATTTATTCCCTCAGTGACAAAGGATTGGTTTGAGAAAATTGAGTTTATTGAACTAAAGGGGAAAATTTAGTTTATTGAACTAAAGGGGAAATCTTTGCAGAATAAGTAAAAGCTGCAAGGAAAAAGGTTTGCCCTTTGGCGGTAGGCTACCTACAAAGAAAAAAAAAAATCATGCAGCTAGAATACACTATGAAAAATACCTGTATCATAAGTCCACTCTTATTTGTTGTGAAATAATTAGATAGCATTTCTGCAAAATAAACTCTAAATAAGAGTACTCACTTCTCAACGTCTCTAAGAACATTAGAATCCAAGTCTAAAAAAAAAATCACCTTATTAATTATTAAATTGATCTTAATTGCACACCAGTTCATTGCTGAAATTTCACATCACATTTCCTAGAAACAGAGCAAGTTAATGTTTGAAATATAGATTTATACATGCATCTAATCCAATTAACATAAAAGGAAATGTGGTTCAAACATTTCAAAGAATTAACCATCTTGAATTTTCTGTATCCACAGATGGAAAGCAAGATAAAATCAGAAGAGCCAAATATAACTACAATCCCTACAATGGTGGATTTTGTTCTCTTGGGGTTTTATGATATTCCCAATCTCCACTGGTTTCTTTTTGGGATGTTTTTTGGCCATCTATCTGATTATCCTGTTGGGATAACAAGAATATATATCCTCATAATATATATATATATATATACTTGTAACACTAATAACAAGAATTGACCCTTCTCTCCAGAACCCCATGTATTTTTACCTTAGAAAATTTTCCTTTTTGGAAATCTGTTATGTAATACTCACTGTTCCAAAAATTCTAGAGATTTGGACCCAGAAAGGAAACATTTCTTTTTTGAGTGTGCTATGCAAATGTGTTTTCCTAACATGTTTGGAGGCACAGAGTGTTTCCTCCTGAGTGTCATGGCCTATGACCGTTATGTGGCCATTTGTAACACTCTTCATTATCCCTTCATCATGAACCACAAGGCCTGTATCCAGCTGCTGGCTAGCTCATGGATCAGTGGAATTCCATTTGACATTGGACAGACATGCCAGATTTTCTCTCTTCCCTTTTGTGAATCAAACCAAACCACTCACTTCTGTTACATCCCCTCAATACTCAAACTTGCTTGTGGCGACACATTTGTGAATGAGATGGTGGTCCATGTTGATTCTTTGATGTTTTCCATGGTTCCATTACTGTTGATTATGCTTCCTATGGCAAAAATTATCTCCAATATTCTGAAATTATCTCTAGCAAGAGGGAGGTCTAAAGACTTTTCCACCATTCTTCTCACCTGATTATTGTAGTCTATTCTATGGAACAGCAAGTACCATTTATTTACAACCCAAATCAAATCAATCTGAAGGAATGGGGAAATTGCTCTCTTTTCTATACCATATTGACTCTGATATTGAATCCCCTTGTATATAGTCTGAGGAACAAAGATGTCCTGGTGGCATTGAGAAAATCACTACCTAAATTATTAACATGAAGCAATGACTTTAATTTAATCAATGAGAGCAAGTTTTGTTTCAACATTTCTAAATAATGATAATTACTACTATGCTAACAAGTACACACTGTATCAAGGGGCCTTTGTTTCACAGGTTTAAATTAACTGCCTTCATGTAATTGAGGTACAAGTACAATGATCTAATGTTGAAAACCAATATTGCCTGTCATGGTGAACTAGTGACTTAAGAAATTACCTGGAGAAAACAATGAGAGATAACTTAAAAAAAAAATATATATATATATATATATATATCTTAAAAGATGTTCAGATCTCATATATGTTACACAAAAATTACAGGGACTTCCATGCTCCCCAACTCCCACACCTCCCACAACATCCCACACAAATATCCCTCATCAGTGTGGCACATCACCTGCAATGGATATACACATCCTGGGGCTATGCCACCAAGCATGGACCATAGTTGACACTATAGACAACACTCTCTCCCACACAGTTCTGCAGTCCATATGCTAACATAAAATGGCCTATATCTGTCGTTGCAATGTCACCCAGGACAACTCTCAAGTCCACAAAAAGCACCTGCACCACAACTGCTTTTCATTTTCCTGTCCCAAAAGTGTTGGGTGGCCACTGAGAGATAACTTAGTGCATCATATAACCATGGATTAGATTCATGCTCTGTGATTAATTTTCTATATCCTTCCCATTTCTTCAGATGCATTTATTGCATTTCTCTGACCCTCTCGATGAACTTAGCCAATGGGAAATAACAGCAGTAGCTAAGATGTTGGAAGCAGAGAGGATGGGGTTTTCTTTTCATTTTACCCTGCTTCTATGCCTTGTATCTCCCCAAGAAGCTCATGTTCTCCCCAAGAATATATATCAACTGGGGATCCAGCTCTCACTGTTCTCTAGTAACATTTCCTCCCCTTGTAGATTTAGGTCTTTTTTTGGGTATTATCTACCTGTACTTGTAAGTTTCTGGTATTTCCTCATAAGGTCACCATACTCATGTGATGGGATTGAATAGTGGGCTCTCAAAATACATCTACTGAGAACCTGCAAATGTGACCTTATTTTGAGAAAAGTCTTTGAAGTTAAGGATTTTGATATAAGATCTTGCTGGATTAGAGTGGGCCCTAAACTCAAAGACTATTCACACGATGGAATATTACGCAGCTGTAAGAAGAAATGAAGTCATAAAGCATATGGCAACATGGATGAACCTGGAGGACATTATGTTGAGTGAAGCAAACCAGACACGAAAGGACAAATACTGTATGAATGCATTACTATGAACCAAATATATTGTGTAATATATTGTTTGATTCAAAAAAAAAATTTACATGTATCCATTACATTTAATTGAGAAATGTAAAAAAAAAAAGACCAGTGCCCTTATATGAGAAAGGGAGGCAGAAGGAGATTAGACAACTACATAGAAGAGGAGAAGGCAACATGACCATGGAGGCAGATCAGACTTATGTAGCCACTAGCCAAGGAATGCTAAAAGCCACCAGAAACTGGAAGAGGCAAAGAAGGAGTCTTCTCTAGAGCTTCTGGACCTCTTTATTGTGAAAGAATAAATTTCTGTTGTTTTAAGTCACCTAATTTTTGGTAAGTTGTTATGATAGACCTAGGAATCTAACACGTTATATAAATAATCCTTTAAATAGTACTTTAAAATACTTTTATTTGAATCACCTGGAATGAATCCCGCATTCTGATAAAATGCAGCTGAATACCATTTTCCTACTTCTGCTGTTGCATGATTTTTGGACTGTAATTTGGCATTTATTTGCAAATAAAACAAAATATTTATCCTCTTACTCTAAAAACTTATTCAAGGAAAACCCATCTTGTAGTAATAATAATATTTACCAAAAAAAAAAAATGATTATTACAAATATGTATTTTTAGGAATGTTTATTGAAGTTTGAATTTATAATGCAAACATAAAATTTGAATACTAGGGAAAAGCACTCTCAGTTAGAGAACAGATTAAGACATTTTAGTACATTTACACCAATAATATTGTGCAAACATTAAAGACAATGTTTTAGAGTAGCTGTGGTGAAGAAATCAACATACATTCTAATAGGTAAAAAAATGCAAATGTATTTATAAAACTTTCCTCCATTTCTGCATAAAAAAGAGAAAGATAACACACCATAATTTCATATGATATTTTCCATGTGCATATCTTTAGTGGATGGGTATACATGTCAACATTTAGGAAGATGGAGTTTAGAAGGGATTATTGGCTTGCTTACAGTGGCAAGATTTCAAATAACTTCTTCTTTATTAATTATATTTTTTAAATAATTTGAGTCAGCTACAATGAGAATATAATATGTATATCAAAAGAAATAAAACTCAATTTTTATTCTGAAAATAATACAAAACAAAACAGAAAATGTTTGTATTTCTTCCTCTCTAATCGCTACTAAATGTCTTAAAGAATCTTATCATTTAGCAAAGAAACTTCAGTAATAGTCCCCCAAGTGCAGGGGCAGTGTCTGGCAAAGGAGGATGATCCACTGATTGGGCTCTTATTATTAATGACTAGCCTTATGAGTCTTGGCTCTTGAAATTGAAACTTAGCCTATTGTTTTGGGGTGCCTAAGGATTGTCTCCTGAGAGCCTCCTTGTTGCTCAAATGTGGCCTCTCTCTAAGCCAAACTCAGCATATGAATGCATTACCTTCCTCCCTGAATGGGACATGACTCCCGGTGATGAGCCTTCCTGCCAATGAGGGATTACTAACAAGTGCCAATGGGCAATATGACTGGAAGAAGACCTCGAATAAAAGGGGGAAAATAAAGACAAATGAGTTCGAATGGCTAAGAGACTTCAAAGTGAGTCTGGAGGTCATCCCAGAGGTAATGCTTATGCATATCTCAATAAGACCTCATAGGCTTCCAATGTGGATACACCCCAAACAGAGGGGCTCCTGAGGGCTCTGGACACACCCAGGTCCTATATCAGGGCAGATAGCCCCAGAGTTTTGCACCTTATCAGTGAGCCCTACTTTATCCTTGCTCCTTAAAATGACAGAGTTAGGTCCAAATATGTCTTCCCTGCACATGGTCCATCTGTCCCTTCTATTCAAACCTATATGTGTTGCCAGAGTTTGTAGGTGTACTTCCAGAGACCATAGTCTTTGGGCTGTCCATGTGCCATCTGGGCCCAGAATTTCAGTGGATCTGCAACTCCTACTCTACAGCTCAATGGACTCACCCTGGACACCTGGTGGGGAGATGATGTTGGGCAACAGCCATCCCAAGGAAAGGAGCGAGTCTGCTGCTGCAGGCAGGATAATCCCATCCATCATATCCATCAGATAAAAGCCCCTTCTCACTTGGAGGTGGAGTGAACATCACCATCTCAGACTCCTCAGGATTGGGGCAAGAGATATGGACTAGAGTGGACTTACTGTTATTCTACTGTAGACATATTTTGATTCACACAGTGGAAATAATTACAACATTAATGTGGAGCCAGTGGCCACCGGATGCTTTAGGGGCAGGGAGAGGGAAAAGCAGTTGTAATACAGGGGCTTTTGTGGGACTTGGGAATTATCCTGAGTGACACTGCAATGACAGATATAGGCCATTTTATATCTTTATATAACATGCAGAACTATGTGTGAGATAGTGTGGTCTACAATGTGAACTATGGTCCATGCTTAGTGGCAAAGCCCCAAGATGTGTATATCTATTGCAAGTGATGTGCCACATTAATGAAGGATGTTTATGTGGGAGGTTGTGGGAGGAGTGGGAAGTGGGGCATATGGGAATCCTTACAATTTTTGTGTAACATTTATGTAATCTAAGTATCTTTAAAAAAATAAAAAAATAAAATTATTATTATTAAAAAAAAACAGTCATTATGTATTTGATTTTTTAAAGAAACATATTTTTGTCATTTAAAAGGAATCAGAATATAAAACATATGGGAATATATCTCAATAAGATTGCTTAATAAATAAATAAATAATTGTGCAAGAATAGCCAAGAATAGCAGTTATGTATATTAGAGGAAACAAAGAGAGACTGAGAAGTGAAGAATTTGCTTGCTTGTTTGTTTGTCTGTTTTTTGTTTATTATTATTATTATTATGGAAATAATGAAAATACTGTAATAATTATTGAAGTGATGAATGCACAACTATATGATTATATCAAATACCTTTTATAGTACACTTTGGATGAATTGTATGCTTATTAATATGCATCAATAAAATTAATTTAAAATGATAGGATAATTTTCTATTCCCCTATAGTATTTGTCGTTCTCAATGTCTTTTGAAAATAAAATGGCATGATTATATTTGTGTTTTATAAAGATTGGTTTTTCCAATTCTATTTTTAAATGAACCACTCTTTATTGACATTTATTAATATGATAATATGTTAAATTTTCTGACTAAATCTTCAAGTATAATTATATCTCTACATATTTTTCATTTAAATACTTTTATTGATGTGTATCATTCAGACATGAACATACGTAAAATCTAAGTGTATAGTAAAAGTTGTGAACTTCCAAAATAAACATGCATATCATCATACAGGGCTCCCACATATCACCCCACCAACAACACCTTAAATTGTTGTGAAACATTTGTTATAAACTATGAAAGAGCAACTTCAAACTATTACTACTGAATCTATATCTTACATTTGGTGTATTTTTCCCCCAACTCACCTGATTATTAGTACAGTGAATTAGTATTACACCTTTGTTATAATTCATGAAAGAACATTCTCATATTTGTTCTGTTTAGCACCGTCCATCTTTCACTACAGATTCATTGTGTTATACAGTCCCATGCCCAGTAAAACCCATTCAAGGTTTATACTCAGTGGCTCTCATTTTCATCACAGAGTTGGTCTATCATCACCTCAGTCAATTATAGAATGTTTTCATTAGTCCAAAAGGAAAAATCTCATACTCCCATATACCCCCCTATTTTTGTCCCTCAAAATCGGCAGTGTGAACTGTGGTCTATGGTTGGTGGCAAGGCTCCAGGATGTGTAAGTTCATTGAGGGTGGTGGGCAACACTTGTGGGAGATGTTTGTGTGGGATGTGGTGGGAGGTGTGGGAGGTGGGCAACATGGGAATCCCAGTGGATTCCATGTAATATTTTGGGTAATCTAAGCACCTCTTAAAATATATGTATATATATATATATATATATAAATAACATTTTTGTAAGCAAATACACATATATGCATATATATTTATATATCATTTTGGAAATGTTTGTATGTATTGTGAGAATTTTGATTTTTACCCACAATAAAAATAAATTTAAAAAAATTGATATAATATCTTCTTTGTTGCAAAAATATGACCATATTACTGTTAACTATTATCTATAAGTTACATTAGTTGTAATTTTACATATCACAATATTTTAGCAATTAGTAAAAGAAGAATATTCTTATATTTGTACTATTAACCACAATCATCATCCTCCTGTTATACATTCCCTAGAATAAGCTTCCTTTCAAATGATATTTATGTCCCAGACTATCGCTTTCAGCCACAATCACATTTATAAATCAGCAGTATTACTCACTATAATGTGTTACCAACAACTGCATTCATGTCTACACTTTTACAGTAAATCTTTATAACAATTCTACATACATTAAGCATCAACTTCCATTCTCAATCCACATTCTATCTCCTAGTAACCTATATTCTAGATTTTAACTCCATTAGTTTAACACTCATCATATTTAGTTTGTATTTGGGAGACCATACAATATTTGTCCTATTGGATCTCACTTATTTCACTCAACATAATGTCCTCAAAATTCATCCATGTTGTCATATGCATCCCAATTTAATTTCTTCTTACAGCTGAATAGCATTCCATTGTATGTATATACCACATTTTGTTTATCCATCAGTTGATGGACAGTTAAGCTGGTTCCATATTTTAGCAATTGTGGATAATGCTGCTATGAACATAGGCATGAAAATGTCAGTTTGTATCCTTGCTTTCATTTCTTCTGAATATATTCCTAATAATGGGATTGCTGGATCATATGGCAGTTCTACATCCAGCCTCTTTAGGTACCACCAAACTGTCTTCCACAGAGGCTGCACCATTCTACATTTTTACTAATGGCCAGTCTATAAGGTATGAAATTATATCTCATTTTTGAACTGTATTTCCCTAATAACTAGAGATGTTTCTTTTCATATAATAAACTTTATTTTTAGCGAAGTTTTAGATTTCATTAAAGTTACATAAAAAGTATGTTTCTTATATACTGCACCCCTTCCCCATCCCACATCTTCCGCTATCAATAACATTTTATATTATTGTGGTACACTTGTTAAAATTGATGAACAAATTTCAAGCATTGACACTAATTAAGGTCTATAGTTTATATCACGGTTTACACGTTGCACCATAAAATTTTGTAGGTTTTGACAAAATGTACAATGGCCTGTATCCTTCTTTGCAGTATAATGCAGAATAATTCCAATGTCCCAAAAATGCCCTATGTTCTGCCTATTCTTCCCTCCCTCACCCATCAAAAACTCTGATAATCACATCTTTATATAAATGTTACAAGTTCTTCTGTTACTACAATAATAATAAGTCTACTTTGGTCCATGATTGTATTCCCTCCTTATGTTTGTTCATTCCTCAATATTGAGAATTTTGGTATGGTGATGCCTAATTTGCTTCAGATTGGACTCAGATCTTATGGGGCAGATAGATGGAACATTTTTGCTTGCAGTTGTAGATACTCTTTGCTTTTTGGGATGGAGTTGTCCATCATCATCATTTTGTTAG